>LUCM01006931.1:0-31565 GCA_008360955.1 Fasciolopsis buskii
TACATACATACATACATACATACATACATACATACATACATACATACATACATACATACATACATACATACATACATACATACATACCATTGACAGCGAGCAGTAAGCACTATCCAGCCAAAAGGTGACAAAACACAGGACAAAACTCTGCGCGAAATGAACGCTTGATAAGAAGGATTAAATTGAACGTGTCTGTCCTGAGGTTCAGGCAAACACAAAAGACCGTGCACGCTTGATCAGGTTTGACAAACACGTTGCTCGGCGTGACGGCCAAAGGTCCGCGTAAACGAACCAAACGTCTGCAGCCGACCAACGTAAGCGATAAAACGAAAGTGGATCGTAACAAACAGCCGCCTAGGCATGGATTCTCCTTAGCTGTCCTGAATGCCCGAACGATAACCTCAACCAAAGATCGCAAGGACAAAATGAAGGGGGTAAATGCACTTCGCAGAAAATAGGCCAGAAAGTTCGGCAAAAATGGTTTGTTTTGGGATAAAGAAAGAAGAGAAGGGAGTAGGTACGGAACTTCAATCAATCCATAATTTACGGATATATTCCTCGTAAGGTCCAGAGACAAGCTTGACTGCATGATCAAGTGTTATTTTGATAGGGCACAACGCAGCGAAGGGCGTAGTTCAAGGAGTAATGTAAAGTGAGAGGTCAGCGCAAACCAGACATTCCCTTTAGAACATCAGCATCGGTGTTGTGAGGCGTCGATCACCGTTTTAAGGCACATTAACATTGCGTAATCCAGGTGCAAATTTCAGCTGGATGAGACTGCCAATGGTAAAATACTACCCAAATTGAGAATATATATAATGCTCATGGAAATTCAACCGCAACAATTAAAGTGCCAAATAGAGTTGAGTGGCAAATGAGAAACTTTCATAGGTGTCCCATGCACCGAGAAAGAAAAACGGATGAAAAATAACAGTTTGGAGGTAATCCAGCCAAGATTTGTGGTAAGCGAGAAATCATAAGCGGGAGCTCCATGAGACTGAACCAAGAGAAAACATTTTAGCTTGGGATAGCATTTGCTACTGTCACCTGGGGTTCCTAGAATCACAGGTCTGACGGAGTAGAAACTCCCAACCGTGACGCAATTGTGATCGAGACATTGTTATCCAAGTGGACCAGAATAATTAACTGAGGTGAGTACAACGGAAAAGTTAAAGGAATTGGAGTCAGAAGAGAATAGTTCATCAGAGCATTTGTCCATGTCACTTCAGCCAATTTTTGGCAACAAATCCACAATGTCTATCTTAAGGTGTATCGCTGTCCCCAGCAATGGTCTTGAGGACCTTCCAATATGAGGCTCGCAAAAAGGGGCCAGGATGTGTTTTTGAAAGCACGACTACCGACCGGATTCTGACAGAAGGGAAAATGGGACGGTGGTCAATTTTACATGATGCCCCCAACAGTCTAAGGTGTAAAATCAGATAGGCTGCCGAAATGAAGTCCGACTAGTCGCGGCCCTTAGGAAGGCTGCTGATTGTTCTTCGTTAGCCTGGACGAACCCTAGGTTGCTATTAAACGTTAGTTGGTTTTCTACTTCACCATCAGTATTAGCACTTTGTCTCGGCACAACTTACCTTTCGCTCGTTCAAAGGGGTTGCGCAGTCTGCCGGCAACCTCACCATCTCCTCCCCTCCCGCAATGTCCTTACAAGTGTTATATCCTGCTCATAACTGGCTAGGGGATCGTTCCCCTTGTTAAGACGTTTTTTAAAGTCAACGCGCCATTGCACCGGAGGTTAAGATGGCATGGGCTGAGGGTGCAAATGTTGAATGCAACCAGAGAAACAGGTATCTAGGATTAGTATGACTGTGTGCATGTGCAATGTATGTTCTCATATAGGAAGAACCATCCGTATTAACTATCTGACTAGTCAGAGGAGATTGTTAAGGAAGATGCAGTCAGCAAAGTGGGCGCTATAACGCCCAAAAGGTCCATTAGGGACCGTTTATCATAGTGGCATTGCATCACAGAGATTTTGAGAAAATGTACTGGTACATTCGTAACTTTACCACTTCGGGCTCGTGCTGTTCTTCGAAGGCTGTAACAAAATATATTAATGATTTCATAACTCAAGCAACGCGGTTGGTAGTTTAAGAAATAGGGCTAATTATTTACGATAAAAGATAACAGTTGATCACTTTCTTTCAAAAGACTTCCTGTAGTTTATAGAATAGACGATTAACTGGTCCTCGAGGCCTCTAGTGTTTCAGTAGGCCCTACAACTCGGCTTTAGTGAGGTCCGATTCGCGCTTCAAATGGGCCCACTTTGGTCCCTTTTGCGTAATCTCTGGGACTGTTTTGTTGCGTTTTAAAGGCCTTTTCATTTACTGGGCATTAACAATGAATAGAATAGACGGGACCGACAAATTAAGCAAGAAATGTAACGGGAAACTAACCTATGCAATATAACAAACTGTCTGGGTTTGAGGCAAAGGAAAAGCGAAAATGCATAAAAGTGAGAAAAACGTTCAAGAAAAGAAGATTATCTCAAAAGGCAATTAGCACGGTTTGATGAGCTGTACTAGTCGCAGTCGTTCATAATTACCTTTTTTGGATGGTGTACAAATAGTACCAATAATTAGATTACATAACGCTGGAGTTTTCTGAGCGCTGAATATAATTTTTATTTGATAGTTCTCATTCTGGCAATCTGTGTTCTCTTCGCGTGTTGGACCATCTAAGAAGTTGCATCTGCTTAAAATACCGTAGTGTCTACTTTTGGTACTGAAATGAGTGCACAGCAAACTTGCGCCCCAGATGGACACTGCCTAATATCCATATACAGTTTATTTCAGAGATTCCAGTAAGTGACGAGGGAGAAATTAGACTGGTTTTTGAGACGATGGTTATAAACCAACTTTCAGAGGCATTGCAAATCTGCATGACATAAAATGGATCTCGCATTACATTTGCTAACCCTAACCGTTGTGACCACCAGTACGTCACCCTTACTCGGCTCTCTACTATTTCAGTGCCAACAATCTCGACAATCGACCAATACAACGAGAAGACAGTCGGAAGAGGTGGAAGTTTGAGTATATTTTAACAGGAGCGTGCAAGAGGGGAGTACGTGAGCACCACACAAGTAGCGATCGCGCCGGGTGGTCAACGTTTGGTTAAAAAAGCGATCCGTTGGAACATATCCATGTTCCGCTACAGGGGCCTTCTCCTAAGTGACCTTCGGAGAAGGACTTCGAATGAGACCATGCAGAATAAGCCGGAGACTGACGAATGTTTTGGGGCCTTCGTATTACTGGCAAATGGGAATAAAATGGACCGTTCTTTTGGTGATCCCGTGGGTCTTAGATGTTGGGAGCTAGCGGTGCGCTGTACACTCAACCTGAAAACACCATTAGGAGTTAAACACAGGAGGTGTGATATCTCGGTCTAGCTGCGCCCGCACACCGCTACGGTCGAGCTGCTCGCTAGATGCGCGCCCGTTAAAACGGTGGATCTGACTACGTCCCACACCCACGGGTCTTACCCTCGTCCAGAATCTTTGCCCGGCGGGATTTAAGACGGGTTTCTGACCTCAGATTCTCTTTGACCTCTGGTGCGTGTTTGATGTCGACCTTGTGAACGATCGCTGTCGTGAGAGCGTCAGCGGAGTTGCCCCGGGTATGACAAAAACAGACTTGTGTTTACGGTGCGTGTGAGCACCGGTCGATGTTCTATTTGGCGGCAGGCACCTAACAGCGTTTGATGCTGCTCTTGTTGGTGCAACGTGAGTGCCACATGTCCATCTGCGCGTAAATTTTAGCGACAAAGATGTCATCCTGTTAAGCACGGCTATGCACTTACAACGGGAGAGCATTCAACCGTCTGATGTAAAAATAGCAAAAAATTCCGACAAACGAACGGCTTCCTTTACCGTGCGGCCGCAACGGCTGCTTTGCGTGTCGGATACTTCCAGGTGAAATGGGCGACGCTGTTGCTCTGGCCTCACCGAAATTCTCCACAGGTAAAGCTGCTGATTGCTGGACTCGACCCTCTGAAGCAACGGCCGGATGCGCTGGCCTTCAGCAGTGGCATTCTAGTTTACAACAATTCGTAACTGAGAGAAGATCGTGTGACATCTCGTAACAGTAGCGTTACATCTGGAGTAAGACGACCTGCGACCCAATTAAAACGGCTGACTTCGCTGGTTATCGTGCGATGCCTGGACCCCAGTTCAGCTTAAGCGTACCAAAGTTGGGGATCGAACGGCCCAAAGGATTTCGTATAAATGGTTGACCCCTACAGTTCGGTCTCGATATGGTTTTCGCTCCGTGGAGATGAAGCCGCGTATTTACAAAATAGAGACGTGAATAATTGTTGCTGGAGGTCATCGATAGCGAAACGCATTTAGCAAAACTCTACAAGAAAATCAGTTGGAAGTAAAAAACAAAGGCGTAAGTTACCCGTGCAAAAAACAGATGGCAAACAAAGCGTCAGAAAAATCGAATAGACTCACGCGTCCAATCCATGACGCCAGGCTCACCAATTTGTAAGACCGATTATCTTAACGCAGTTCTCTTGTATTACATTCGTTTGCCCGTAACCTTTGTGACCACCCGTGCGCCACTCTTAGTCGGCTCCCTACGATTGCAATACTGACAACCCCGAGACAGTCGGAAGAGGTGGGAGGTTAATTATATTTTAACAGGAGCGTCCGAGAGGGGATTGGGTGAGCACCACACAAGTAGCGATCGCGCTCGGTGGTCAACGTTTAGTTAAACAAGCGATCCGTAGAAACATATTCATGTTCTACTACAATCTCTTTTGTAAAAACGTTTTGCCTATTCACAAATTGCGCGCAGGCCATGGGGGACATTTTCGGCTCGATGCATACATTCATGCAGAATGCCCAAGATTAAACATATATAGCGACCAAATCTTAGAGTCATGCTGACTCTTGGGTGGTCTAGAGTCCAGAAGCCCTGGTGACAAGAAAGAAAAAGTTTCTGTAATGAACGTTCTAACTTATGCTATTCTATTAGCGGTTGCATTATTCTGGAGGCACACATATTACGGTTATGAGTGCGATAGCTGGAAGTGTAATGCCTAAAACATTTTTTACTTAAAAGTAACATGACTGACACCTCTCACTGACATCCAAGTGCGGCAAATTTAATTGACATTCTGAAGATTTTGAGTAAGGATTTTTTTTGACTTTAACCGAAGCCGCTAAGAAGAAGTGATTGGATCTCATTGTAACCAAGTCCTGAAAGTCAGTCTGCTTTTGGCACACTACTTTCCACCTTAGACAGTACAAATTCCACGTTAGGATGCTCATAACTTCATCAATATTAGTTTAGAGTAGAAGAGTTTTAAACGGATAGTGCGGGCTTTTATAGTAGGCAATGATTTGGGTCAACCGTTCCGCGAACCAATAAATTCAATCCAAGAAATAGGGCGAGTTGGACCATCGGAGAATCGGGATAAGTACCCATGGACAAGCTTTAGAAGTGAACTTTCACCCAGGGTTACAGATTACCTACATTTAACATACAGTAAACAGCCCCCAACAGTGGCGGACCGAGCTGAGTGGTCCGATGGAGCTGAGTCATCAGTCCATGTCCCAATATGAAAATCATATAGGGATTTGTTTCTTTTTAGGGCATGGCTTAGAGGCTGAAATTTTCTCACTAAGAACCAGGACTTAATGAAGCGCAGAGTTTAATTAGGCTAAACAAGTCAAATGGGGTGGCTTTTGAAACAATATTTCTCGGATATTTTAGTATCCTGAGCATGCTAATGTGCTGTGATTGTTCAGTAGGTCTTCTCTAGCAAGTCAAGAGGCTTCATCAAAAGCAACCACCGAAATGGGGTTTGAATAAATGACAAATTGAAATTCCTCAGGTTTGATTGAAGAGCTTTGTTGCAGTGAAGCGGCGGTGGTGCGCAAGTCAGAACACAGATTATATTCCGTCAAGAGTGCATGGTAAATGGAAATAATGGACGTTTCCTGTTGTAGCCAAATGGCTAATAAAGCCGGGGCCCATAGAATACTAGGATGAGAGGATAGCACTTCCTGAGGAAAGAGTGGTTGGTCTCGAGTGAGACGCTATACTCGACAGGGTAACCAGGGAATGGTCTATGGAACTTGTGCACATTTGACGCTATTGCATTTTAAGAAAGACTATTTCTTAGTGATGTGAATTTTAACTTAGCTGATGATATTCGTGCTTCATGGTGCAATCATTCTACCACAAATGGCTAGCGAGAATCTGTCTGGCCGTTTGTGGCAACCCGAGTTCCGGACCGACTCATTCCTTCCATCGGTCGTCACCTATGGGACAATAATTGCAGTTCTTATCACCAACTGGTGCAGTCAACGCTTCTGTCTATCTTCGAGATCCTTAGTTTAGTTCAGTTCAGTGGAGGCAGGGAAAATCAATCTACTGCAGCGTCCCGATCGGTGTATTGTCGGCCAGTGTCCACATCTTCCAACAAGGAATGCTCCCCTGTTTTTTCGAAAAACAAAGAAGCAGATGCAGCATCGGTTCCACACCTGAATCTTTCCGCTCCAGTTCTGCCCATACCACCGCCCAGCCGACAATCAGGTTTCTTTGAATCCTTCAACAGTGTTATCACCACCTAAGTGCACTGACAGTACTTTCCACGGCAGAATCACTCTATTTTTTGAAGAACACAGCTTTCCTCAGAAGCCGTTTTTTCGCTGCTGTCTTAACCCATGCCACCTGATGGCCATGTCTGGTTAAGTAGTGAATAGCTACTGCGTCTTTATCTCGGAAACCATCTGCTATTCTGATCTCAATTAAATTACGCCTCATGCACCGAGGTGTGAGAAGAAAATTTCCTAGGTCTTGGGTTCCCCGCATGACTTCTCTACCTCCGGCGAGTCAAAATTACGGTGATCAACTTACATGTCTTTTATATGTAATTTATATTCTTTTGTGGTTATGACACTGCTGCAGCTTTTGGACTCAACGGCCTGTAAATTTCCACCCTGAGTCTAGGTCTACTGTTGTATATTCATGCTGTCATTGCAGTTTCCTTTATTTCAGGCATATTTTCCTCCATGAAGCTTGCATTGCAGAGCTGCGTGATAGGACCTGCAGGCTGTCCTGCCAATTGGCAAACGATCCCTGGTTATATCACGTTTCGGATGGCAGCTGCGAACTTATTTAGTGTCGATCTCCGTTATCAGCTGTAATTCTGCCGCAGTGAGTTGCCGAATTTTAGGGATCTTGGCGGCTTTGTGAATCCCAGGCCGACACTATCTTCACTCAGGGTGCGTGAAGTACCATTTAACTTTCCCTATAAGACGCTTGCTAATTCGGATTAGGTCAGCGCCGAATACCAGTCCCATCATTCCAGTGCGGTAACAAAGTCTGTAAATTTTTTCTCACATGTGCGTCCGCTTAGTATGCTTTGGGGTTTTGGTTGGTTAGCCTTGGTGCCTTACGCCCCAATAAGTGGCCTTACTGCACGCTGGCCTATAGTTTTTGCGCATCCCAAGGGTTGGAGAAACATCGTACTTCGCGCACGAATTCATTCAAGTTCTTATTACTTGCCTTGCTTTTCGACGCAGACATGGTAGCTGACCACTGACTTGGATAAAAACAATAATGGCAAATTCCTTCCTCCTCCTGATAATCCCGCCCTGAATGAATGCACACTTTTGTGTTACGGCCATATGCTTGGGTCGGGGACATCCACGGCCCCGGAGTTTTGGTCTTCCTTCTGCTCCCATTTTACTTTTCCGAAATTCCTTCAAGTGTATGGCTGCGCTGAGGAACATAGCCGGCCTAGCCCAGATATAGACATATAAAGACAACAAACCACTCGGTAATGCTCAACCTTATATTGATTATAAATTCTTATTCGCCGTCTTTTACCGAGTCCTCATTCTACCGAAACCATACCACAGGGGTCCATGAGGCCGTCTAGCCATCCAAAATTGGAATAGTTTATTCCTACCAGTGGTTTCCTATTTGGTCTACTGTTTAACATGATCAAGTGGCTCATCGATCCTCTTCGGCATAAAACAGCTTCAAGCGTTACACTGCGCCAACAGGACTGGAGCAATAGCGTAATTGCAAATATATGGTTTATCGCTTGAAAACCCCAAAAGATGTGTTTGGCTGCATGATCGGGCTTTACAATGTTAAAATACAACCCTCAGAGCAGCACAGCTCAAATATGGGATCAGAAAACGGATGAGTTAATATCACACATGGTTACCAGCAGGTTAACATGAATATTGTTTAGCGCTTTGCTCTGCGTTTAAATGCACCAATAGCGCGTACCTGGGGCACAAAATTAATTTGTAAGATAGCGGCACATGTCGAGTTGTGGCCGAAGTTTCCAAAATTTAACAACCCCATGAAATGTCCACGAACGGCAACTTGTGGCAGATAAAGTCGATTAATCATGATTGGCAGATGAAAATTTGCAAACCTGGCTACATCGATTTGGGGTAGAGCGGTAGGTGGACAAAAAACGAGTTACATCAAAATGGGGATAGAAGCTGAAGGTCATGCATTGTACAGTATGTTCCGCAACCAAGGATATATATATATAATCCATTTAGAGGCGTGGAGTGGTGCAGATTAATAGGGACGAGCATAAGGGTAAACCACTGGTTAAAGGCGCTGTGGGGGGAAGCGTCGCCTAAGGCGAGGAGTACAATGAACAGCAATCCGCAATAGAAAAATAAAATATCCAATGGCAATGTAAAATGAATTTGGGCTTTTTTGGTTGCCTGCGGTGAGGGATCCGGTTGTTAGTATTCACATTGAGAATAATGCTCCGAAGAGGGAATTGGAACAGGTATCCGGAAGTATGATAATAGCTGAATGGCACTGTTTATTTGTGGGTGATTTTGTAAATGGTTTCTGGTCGCGCAATGGGCTTGCTATCTGCAGCTAGGTCAAGATACCTAGTGAGGAAGATTTATTTGTTAATGGCAAGCTTCTGTTGGAGATCACATTACGTGGCCTCTAGTTCCGAGCGGATTTGTAGCAGGAACCGGAATTTGCCGTTGTCGAATCACAATGGTTAACGCTATCGATGTGCTTCCGAACGGCCTGAATTGTAGACACTTTCGGCTGATCTGACTGGTGCCGAAGATGCATCTGGACAGTACAAAATAATGAAGGGCACGGCAGTCTGGAAAGTGTTCAGGCTGAGGGGTTGTGGTTAGTGGCAAAGAAAATTTAAATGGGTAAACAAAAAGGCCGAGAAATATGGGAGAGAGTGGAAAAGCGAGAGAAAAATGTCCGTAGTATTTGCTCTTCTCCTAGTTGGAAAGCGTTAGACATAGTGGTGTGCCAAGGGTAGATATACTCATTAAATGACTCAGACTATTTTTCCGGTACGCCCTTCCCCGTCTTGAGTTGTCATAGTATCTATTTTCGGTAAATTATTATTATTCGAATATTTTTCGCACAGTTCAAGCCATTTTCCTAGACAGAAAAATCAGATTACCTTTTCTGAACATTATATTTTAAATTTCTTGTGCTGTTTTTGTCTGAGCTTGCGTTTTTACGTTTGCAACTTTGAGGTGACTCTAATTAAAACGGTTTCTTACTTTATAGCACAAATTCTATTTGTCTGATTATTTGTTTCTAGGATTAGACAAACTTATTTGTCTGTCTATTCATTTTTATATTTGCGCATTTCCAGAATTCTCAAAGCCATCCACTTGTTCAGGCCTATCTTGTGACTCAGAAATTTTTATTCTACTTATCAATATCGTATATTCCTTACTGTAGTTAGCCGTCTTATCGATTTCTACCTGTAGCAGGGCACCTTTGGCCAGCCTGTTAATCATCTGGACCATTCTGTATAAGCAAAACTCTGTACAGCAGAATCTTTGCGCTGCTGAGGAGCTGTTAGCAAATAACTTTGCTTCTTCCAAATATTATAGTTCGAAAGCCAAATCAAGCTAATTATCGCCCGTTAGGTATTCCCCCGCTTTTTCCACCTATATCCTTCTGTTGCACACCGCTCGCGTTGCAGTCGTAAAGGACATAAATCGGCGTACGAAATTGCAAAACCACTCAGCACGCATTCCAAGATCCGCACAAGGAAACGAATCTAACGTACGGTTGCGACATATGTTACTTCGGGCAATAACGTCCTCCACGAGGTTACCTACTGCTCGGTGGCTCTTGTTAACGTGTGCGGCATAGCCAGAAGGAGGGCAACTGACGTTGAAATAAAGATTACCGCGCTCCAAAATCATGTTCAGTCACTGGATGCATCGTGTCACGAATATCTCCACTTCTCAACATTTTTGAGACCGGAAGTAACCCCAGTCCTCAGAATCTCAACATAACTTGCCGCTATTTAGATTCCATCGCCACAGAGCATTTCAAACGTGCCGCTTCCGATAAAAATGCTGTCCCACTCAACATTTCAGACCGGTTACGTCTCAAAACCGGTGAACTCCCCAAACTAGATGCCTGCATCATTTCCCACTGTCAATTTCCTTGTAACAGGCAGCGGAAACAATCACGGTGGCACGACTGTCCCTTGTTCTTTCCAGTTTCTAAAGTGCTGACAGCTAAGCAGTTTATTAACGGATCGCAGTTAATTGCTCAAGTTACGCCTTTCAAGAACACTAAAATCTTTGCCGACAGAACAACCATCCAAAGAGGGGCAAATCCAAGGTCGAGAACCTCATTGGCTACGACCCCATATGCAAAGTCAAAAGACGCCCCTCACTCTTTACCTCGGGGTTCAGTGGATAAGTTAGTCTCACTGAAGGTCAGCACACCACCAACATATGAAACAACAGCTGATTTCCATGCGTCCAGCTCTCTATCCTTCGAAACCACCCAACAATGGGCTGCACCTCAAGTCTCTTCAAGTTGTCTCCACCGCTGAAAGTAAGGTAGACAGTGACGAGAATTGTGACATCCAGCGCCATCACGTGAACGACCCTGGCAAGCCCAGTAATACCGAACCACTGAATGAGACCCCCAACCCATTACCCTGCCTAATAATATCAGCTTCATGGAGTAGCACCTCCAACCTCCTAATGCAGAGCACTCCCGATCTATCCACTACTCTGGTCTCTCTTCATTCTGCTCCAATTCTAACCCCTAGAAGACCTAAGCAAAAGGTTTCCTCACGTGACTCCCATCTTAATCGGCCCACAACTGTAGGCGATCTGCCCCTCAACCCCAATTGTACGCTATCCATCCGGCCTCTAAATGGAAGCCCGCCTACTTCTCAAAATTCCAATAAATCAAGTTGCCAGTCAGTCGCCCGAAGGTAGATTGACGCTAACAAAAGCCCTAAAAAGTCTGAAAACTATACAAATTCGGTCCATCAGAGCCCCAAATACACCCCAGATTACCTCCACTTCTGCAAATGGCATCACTGCTTGCTCAGAAAGGCGCCAGGTCCATCAATCTACCGCTAAAATGCCCAATGGAAATGTCTTTGCATCCGCCTTCCAGATTATCCCAAATGGGCGATTAACTACTGCCTCTTATCGGCCCGATATGTCACCAAAAACCCTCCTTAAATGTCGTATCCGACTTCTGTCTCCCTGGACCACTCACTGTTGGCTATGGCCCGTATCCTCCATACTTTGACCACCATACCCACTGTTTGCAACAACCTCATAAATCAAATGACCTCAAAATCGCCGTCCGTTATGAGTCTTCTACCGTCTCCGTTATTTCAAGCCGCCAATAATCCACCCTATCCACAAAATGTCTGTTCCATGGCCAGTGAACTGTCACCCGCTCGCCTAACTCTCCATCCTTCTCCCGGCTGCTCTGTCGCCCACAACTACTGTTCACCATTCACCAACCAATTTTTACCTGGGAAGTGCTCCCCACAATCCCGGTCCTTTAACAGGTTGTGTCGGCACCCGCCAATGTGGTTCCAAAAATATGGCTTCTACTAATACGATAATCTACCTCCTTGCGACGAGTATTTTCTCGAACAAAACTTGGGTCATTTGCCCATTTGTCTCGCAGATGGTCACAACGGATTGGCATTACGAATGCAGTCATCCCTATAGTAATATGCCATCAACAATCTTCGGCACCGCTCGTTCCAAATTCTGCATCTTCCCATCCCATAATCAACCAAAAAAGGCACTAACAATTCGCCATGCCCCGTGAACTCCAGATGGATTATTGTATGCTAGGGACATTAGCACAGGTGAAGCTATTTCCAACTATTCGCTTCTTGTAATTGAGCCACCCCGCGGGACAAACGTTACCCTCTCCGCGGGCCCCGAAACGCTTTATTCTACCCCGGATTCCCAAAAATGGGTGCTGGTAACGGACACCGGAAGTATCTTCTATCGTATCCCGACGTGTCATCCAGAGCCAACTGTAGTACAGAATATCCCAAGTTCCCCAAACGATTTCCATGCTTCCAATGTAAAGCATATGCCGGCTGCCATCATTCGCTTGAACCGGCCGGCTCCGATCACAGTGTTTTCGTGTCTCCCGAAGGCACTGGTCTTCGTGTCCCGAATTCTTCCGTTGTCGAACTTTTAAGAAATGGTCTCTTGGTTCATACGCCCAACATCCGCTGATCCTGGCGTCAGATGCAGATCTGATTTATTCTGTCAACCTTGAAACCGAACGTCCCGTGAACCGAATTCATCTGGAAAGCGATGAACATGTGAACCGCTATCGCTTCTGTGATTGCTCCTTTTGGACATCGGATACGACAAACCTTTCGGGTAGTTCATCGAAAGTTTCCGGTTTTATCAGCCTACGCAGCCCAGTTAGTGGACTCTTTTGGTAGAAAACTTCCCGATTCGTCAGTCGCTCGTCTCCCATCGCTAGGTGGATCTGTGCCATTTTCATCGTCTGTATGCGGCGGCTCGTTAACAATGCCTCGACCTCTGTACGGATCCTTTTGTTCTCGGATTTATCTCCCAGCTGTGGATTTAAAAATCGGTATGTTCAGAGATCCATCAAGCGGCAGTTTTCCTGTGTATTGTCCTATCGCTGCCGCAATGCTGAATGTCAAAACATTATCGCCCCAACTGAATGGTTGCAGATTTTTTCTAGCAAACCAACCTAATCGGCGTGGAGGTGATTGCCTGGCTTACGTTAGTCATGAATTCTCCATTTCCCTCCTCCGACACCGTGTTAGGTACTTTGCCAAACACTTTGTGGCTCTCTATCTTTATGCATAATTTCCTAGTAGACCTTAGATGGTATGTCGACCTCAGTCGTCAAAAAACTTTGAGCCACCAAAACTCGTAAAGCCGTTCTAGTACACTGCATACATCCATGGGGAAGGGAAACTTATATCAAAAGATTTAAGTGCTCTAAAGATCTGCTGGTCCACCCAAACCAACCCTTCGCACTGCCTTAACTTTGTTCATGAAACCCACGTAGGAAGATGGACGCAGCATTATGCGAACTCCAAAAGAGGAAGTAATGTCCTCTACCTCGTATTCACCCACAGTCTCCCCAGCGTTGACACCTCCGTGTTAGGTAACCTTCCGGATAGTGTCCACAAGATGGTCTCTTGCTTTCTTCCTATTCTTCCCCAAACATCTGCAACCACGACTCAGTCCGACAGCGTCTTTTAAAAATGGCAAACTGGGCTGGTTTAACTACTGCTCCACGGAGCCTTGACTGTTCTGACTCCTTCCTTTCGTCTGGTTCCCAAGAAACTGCTAATATCTTGCATGCAAACTTACACTCCACTAATGAAAACCTCAGTCCTCGCACAGCTCGGTTACATCCAGTGCGAGCAAGCAAAATCTACAAAGTTGAAAGAAATATTTCTAAATATCTACGCGCAAACCTTTGACTTCTCCACACAACTGAGGATAAATCGACTTCAAAATGACCTGCTTGCTGCATCCGAGTGCCAACTTTGTTAGCAAGAACAAACTGCTCTTCGCCAATCGAATCCCGGCCGGCATATGGTCAGACTTCTGCGGTCACGCACTACTCGCAATAGATCTATTAACACTATATATATTATACGCAATAGCCAGCAGCTCGCTGATCCAAAGTAAGTTGCCGAGGATTTTAACTCAAGCTTCTCCTCCACCCTCAATACCGACATTGCCGCCAAATTGCCCACCCTCTCTAGGCTAATAGTTCAAACACTCCCGCTTTTCTTGTTCAACTTAGAAAAAATAGAGAGCTCTCGCCGTCATCAAACCATCTTACCGACCTGGCTCAGACGGTGTTCCTCCTGCTCTACTCTGCTTCGGAATACCCGAAATTGCAGTTCTGCTGTGAAACCTGTTTACTACCTAAATGCCAACTGGAGTATTTTCCAATCAGCGGAAAGTCTCCACCGTTGTTCCTCTCCATGAAAATAAACCACTGAACGACCTTCAAAACTACCGTCCAATAAACCAAACGCCTACCTTTGCCAGACTCATAGAGAGGATTGTCAAGGGGCAGCTAATTTACTTTCCCACAACAAACGGCTCAATTTTTGAATCCCAGCATGAGTTTCTTAAGCGCAGATTCTCTATCTCACTCCACTCTGCTTTTTTGACCCAGTCAGTCTAAATATTGACAAGAAAAAGGCCATTAAATGAGCTTGCTTTGCATGATCAAGGCGCTTGATCTTGTGCCCCATGAACAACTGCAACTAAAATCAATTACCATGGCTTAAAAGATCCGCTGTACTCTTGTTTAACGTCCTACCTCTATGGCTGCCCTCAAGAATTAAGCATCAACGGAAACCTGTCCCAACTCAGGCCAATCACTAGTGTTGTAATACAAGTTGGCGTCCTTGGCCCCCTACTAGTCATGAACTACGTAAGCGACATCTTTCGAGCAATACACCAAGGCACACCTTTCTTATTTGCAGACGACATCATGATAGTCTATTTTTCGAGCTGCCTTCGTCACCCAAAACCATGGCCAGTATCATGGAGGATTACTACTCAAGACGAGTGGTGTGGATAATGGGAGATGCAATTCTCTGCTACTTAAAGTGCTGTTCGTGGCTTTGAGTGTTACGTTCCCCCGCGTAGGCTCTTTAAAAACGGTCTCTCAATACTGACCACAGTGTGTAAAAGATCTAGGTTTACAATGCTTCTCCTCATTCAACTTTCACGAGCAAGCTGTTTGCGGGATCAGGAACGCAAAAAGGACTGACGGCCTCATTTTTAAAACATTCCGCACTCTAAGATGTAAGCTGGTGCTATACAAATCACATTGTAGACCGCAAATGGATTACTGCCTGATAATTTTCTTGAACAAGCTCGGAGTTGATCGTGTTGCAATAGGAAAAGTACAACGGGCATTCGCAAAGAATTTTATTCGTCTAAAATCAGGCCTTAGTTACAGAGAATGATGCGAGCTGCTACACCTTGACCCCTTTGGTAGCGTCTTGTCAAACTTAACCTCACATTCCTTTTTAGGCTTTTAAGGTCGCAAACATACACGGCTGAAACCCCATCCGATTCCCTAATGAGTTTTCTTACCCCCTGAGGAATCAACCGCTGTCCCTTGGAATACCACCTTACAAAGTGTCCTTTTGGTCATATTTCTTGGCTGTTGTTTACTCTACTCTGTGGAGTAGATTACCGGACCGTGTCCAATCCTGCTAAACTCGAACACAGCCCAGGATTGTATTGTTAAATTCCTCAAAAAATCCTTATTTCTCAGTTTAAATGGGATCAATATCAGTGCAGACCAAGCTTTCAAATGCTACCTAGACTTCTAGCTCAACTCAAATTGGGTACCGAAAACGGTTACCTAATGCCATTCTCCTTCTAGAGACTACTGACACCAACTACTTGGTCCTTATACCATCCTTCCTGCAGCTACATTAAGAAAAAATGTTAAACCAGTCGAAATAAACTAAGCTATGCCGTAATACAACGTTTGCTACTATTCTCAATGCATCAGCTTCCAAAATTCTCCATTTACGGTCTTGTCATCCGCATTAGGTCAGCAGCGCAGAGCACACTAACCATGACAAACGTCGTCCAATCAACAGTAGTACTCCGCAGTAGTCACCAACTGCTTGCAGCTGGATTACTATGCGTCTTAAGGGCAACCTGACCTCAGTATTGCCCTGGGCAACCTACCACATTAGTTCTTCATTGTTAACCAGGACACCAGTTTGATGTGTTACTAATAAACCCTCCGACAGTCGGCTTAAGACGAATCACCTTAACTGCTGTCATAGACCCTAATTCTTAACTTGCTTTTAAAATTCTTGGCCTAATTTTTCATTCACGTAAACAACCTTACGTCGGATGGTGTCTCCATTTCTCTACCGTTTATTATTCACCATAATCCCAAGCTGGCACCCAAGGCAGACTGCGTCTCTTTGTTTCATGTTTCAGATCCCACACTCAGGCAATACGGGCTGTTGCCAGTTACGCCCACCTAAAGGGCTACTCCGGATCTACTAGCTTCTCGCTCCTGCACGGACGCTGCTAGCCAGACGTGGCTCTTGATTACTGGTCCGTTCAATCCATACTTCCTTATGCGCCCTCAAAGGTCAAACGCTGCGGCAACGAAAATGACAGCATAAACGACATCCTTGAGTAGAGTATTTAAAACATTTTTGCATCTTAGACAAATGTTTCTGCTCCTCTCAGTCCAATTTGCCGATAGCCATGTAAGGATGAAATATTTAGTCTTCAACGTTCCATTTTCCCTCTCTGTAAAAGGTTTCATAAAATCATCTCCAGATGAAAATAATAATAATAATAGTCGGTGTATTGCTCGACATTCGAGAGGCATGCACAAGGCAAGATCAAATTTACAAAATGATGGCGCAGTGGAAAATCGTAAATCAAACATTTGGTCATGAAGATGCAGTGTCTGTGCTCTCATGACCATAACCTGCTATACGATAGGCTAAACACGAGTTTTTGAGCTTTAAATCAGAGCCAGGTAGTTCATCGCCGAAACTTTCTGAGGCTGACCATGAGTCGTGCACTGCGAGTCAATCCATGTTTCAAAGCATCGAACGTGCGTATCGCGGGCGCAAAATTTGGCTAGGAGAAAATGGTGGATGTTGTCAAATGCCCAGTTTCATCAAAAATCAGGAGGGTAACATGGTAAAGATGCGGATCAGTATGGATATAATAACGGGATGGAGAAGATTCAAAATCGCACTGGACATCATATGAGGTATATGGAGAATGGTAATTAACAACATTCATTAGTCAAATCAGTGCTTCAGATGAAACAGCCGAAAACCTTCAAGGTTGCAACGAACAACTTACGGGACGAAAATATATGACGAATTGTGGACAAAGACAACGGAACTTACAAAAATGGTCACGGGACTTATGCGGCTGGAGGGGAATGTGATGTGTGGCGGGAAGAAAACCAGTACATGTGAGGTTTACAGTCAACCCTTGGATACGCTTACCATGAATGACTTGTGTGTCAACCTTGTTTAATATCTGAGAATATGGTGTTCTGTCGCGGTAGAGACCTGGTGGTTGGGGAGTTACGCAGCATTTCGGCAGCGTTGGTAACATTGTTTTGGTCAGTCGGAATGGTTCAGCTGAGATGGGGTACCCGCGGCGGTCATTGACGTGGCTTGGTTTGTCTCAGGGTTACGCGACTCGGTACTGGAGCGTCAGATCCGGATAGCAGCTAACTAATAGAGATAGGCAACCAGCGCAAAGGATGGAGTGGAGCTTTTGGCGAGAGTTTGCGTTGCATCTGTGGTCACTGACAAGCCTGGAGAAGAGCCGGAGAGAGAAGGCAGTCTGGGATTTGTTCCAGCTGGTGTCAAGATGAGTAAACAAAAATGAAAAAAGTGACAACAGTCATTTTCTCAGGAAGAATACAGGGTCCAGACAAGTTTCTTGAAATACGCAAGAAGGAGTGTTTTGGTGACGGGGCTTTTATGACAAACTTGACGCCTCTTCACTCCTTATAGGGCATATGGCTCAGTCAGTCCTGTTCTGCATGTTCGTTATTTGTGGTGTGTTGCCCTCTCATCTTTTGTCATCTTCGCAGATTCAGAATACAGCGGTCTGATAGGACGGATAGCGCAAGGGTTAGGGAATAAAGTCACCATATGTTCTGTTTGTAAAACTCCTCTGGTCTACAGGTCTAGTGTACATGCTACAGGGAACCAGTCATAACTGATCATGTTATCAACCGCTGGTTTTTACTATTTCCAATTTCCGGGAAAAGGGTATAACTGAATGGGTCGCGGATGGCAGCGTGGGCTGGATGCTAGGACAGATTATGCCACGAGAAGTCATAGAGAGGAATTAAGGGAGAAGCATAAAAATATTGGGATCAGTAATCTGAACATGATGATGGCAACTTGTACTACCTAGTAGTTTCAGTAAGCGTGCATGAATAATTAAGAAAGAAGAACGACGGTAGTTGTTAAAGACGTCAGCATACGTACCAGGTGCGCGGTTGGGAGGGGCATATTGAAAAATAGAGGAGTGGGTGGTGAATCATAAGTAGACAGTTCGATGCGCTACTTCTCCAGACTGTCCAACAAGGCAGCCAGAGGCTGCTCTACCAAAAAGGGGTTGTGTGAGGTTTCCCCATTCGCTTGGTCAGTTCTGGGCTGATGGCATACATATCCATTGTCGAAGGTGGCCCATTCCCTCGCGGCCGGAATATGCTTTGGTTGCCGGGCTCAACCCGAACCAGCAGAGACTTTATTTTTCTAACAGAGTAATGGTTGAGCCCACATAAGTACTTTTCATAGTTCCTCCGCCTGACCGTAATTTTTCGCATTGTTTTCTTTTTGCAACTGCTTGCGGGTGGTCTATTTTTTTCCCATGTTCGGAGATGCTGAAGCAAACCTGTCGTAGTCATTTGGGTTTTTGCACGGACTAGAGAAACAAGATTGGGGACAAGCAAGCACACGGGGGTTGGTGATCTACGGAGTAAAACACAGACCTATATGTAGGGCTCCGTCATCGTCAACGCCCTGTGTTACTTTCATTAACCAGCGCTGCTTGAAGCTTGCTAGTGTGGACTTGTGTCTCGCATAAGCGAAGCAGATCTTCTGTGACGTGGAGAGATTTTCTTTTTTTATAAATGAAACTAGGCTGGGTACTTAAGAGAAAGGAGTTTACTTGTTTCGCGTTAGCAGGTTACTGGCGAGCGAGATGAGTAGGTAGGAAGAGCAAAAGGAACCTCGAAGGTGTTTTCTGATGAAATGCTTAAAAGAGAGAAACTAGTTTCGGTAATTCCCAGCAAATTGACAGGATCCTTTAAATCGTCAGAGTAAATCAGGGGCATAGAATTCCATGGGGAAAGGAACCAGGGGAGAGAAGACCGATATAAGGAGGGTTAATCGCGGTTATAGCTGTCACAGAATCCAGCATCTTTCTGCTATCACAGACAGTGTTTTAGCGCTGTTGGCTGGGATCCAAGTTTGGGAGACTTTGTTGTTATAAGTGTTAAAATCCCAACCAAAATTCATACGCCCGAGTCCCTGAGAGATAAGAGTTGTATATATGAATGATGATTTGGACAGTCAGTGGTTTCCGGACCTCGGTTTTGGAGGCCATTTGAGACTGCTGGGGCAATTAATTCCACGAGGAACAATATTTCATAACAGAAAAGTCCGACTTAGTGTTGACTAATAATAAAGAACTTAAGTTGTGGGGTGACCAGGATGGTACCGAGAAATATGGGGTTGAATGGGAAAGCGGGAAAGATATCCATGGTATTTGCACGTCTGCCAGTTGGGAAGATAGTTCAGCTTACTTGACAGTATTCCACCGCCTTCGTCAGCATTTTATCGGCCCTTTGTTGCTGTTGAATGCAACTTCTTTATTCACCTACCATAACGTTCCTTTTGGTTTTGATTAATTTCCATTCAATGATCATATCCCCACTGAACTTTATCTCCTCAAATTAACGTTTCGTTCTATCACGTAACGCTCTTTTTTGTTTGCGCCTCAGGTATTATCCCGACATCCGTCATTGAGCTTCGTCCAATGTTTCACTAGAAACACGCACATTTAGTGCACTCAAACACGTAATGACTTGCACCGCCTTGCTCATGAGCAGCTCCAGAATACTCTGTACAAATTTGCAAAACAGTCCGTGCGGTTTCCAATCTTGCCTCTGATACTTGTGCACTGCCTATTGGTTTGCAGATTCTGATCGTGCTTCCCGAGCAATCCAACGCAGCATATATCCCATATCTTCCCTGATATCCATTATTCACGTTTCCCCTGTATCATGCATGTAAGAATTTGATCCTGCCTTGCGAACGCCTCTGGCAAATAGAGAAGAATGTAAAAATGTTATTTACCCGGTGGTCAGAGAGAGTTAATCTTAGGTACTGTCCATATTGCACTAGTATATTAGGTTCTCTTGCGCCCTCAGATGGAGTGCCTTAGAAAGCAGAGGCTAATTAGAAATAGGAGGTGGCTTGGGCCTTAGACTAACTGGTGAACGCGACAGGTTCAGGAGCTGAGATAAGGATATGGTCCTTGAAGAGAAGGAAGGGTAGTAGCCTGAGAAAAATCCGAAAGGGTTACGGCGATGAAGGAAGCTGAAAATGCAGTAAGAAGAAAAACCGTCGCATGGAGAGTATCTTGAAGAAGGGAAAGCAAGAAGAGGGGCTCGTCGCCAAGGATTCAGAGCGGTACGGCGAAGGTTGGACAGGGGCTATCACGGGCATAGGTTATGATTTACAAAATGGATTTTGGACTAATTCGGAGGATTTGCCGTCAGATAATCTTAGTATAACCAATACTGATAGGATACTGGCATCTTTTATTTTACCTAATCATCGTTGTCGTTCAACGTTGAACAGCAAGGTAATCCTCATTGATCGCTGCCTTTCCCCAGAGTTGCATTTTTCCATGGAAAGAGTGAATATCCAACGGGAACAGAGAGTGGACCTACACAGGCGGGAACAGATAAGATGCTGCTGCAGCCAACACACGGAATACAGTCTAACTGTACAAACGCACGTGTTTTCAATCATTCTGATTCCATCGCCACTGTTCACGGTTCATTGTCATATTGTTCAATGTTTGCGGCCTGCTAGTTGACGAGTCTTTCGGACCCCAACCACGAAGGCGTGAAACACCCACTTTACCTAAATTTGCCGTACATTTTCTCATCCCACGTTGCCACGTCATCTGTTGGCCTCCACATGGCTTCTTTCATTCATTGGGAGGACCACAAAATAAGGCACGGTATGGTAGATGAGTGTTTGCCGCACGCAACACGTGACCCAACCAGCGCAATCTACTAAGTTTCATACGCTGAAACAAGCTATTCTCAGAACTGGCACCCAATACCAGGTTTTTAACCTCAAGATTAGTCACCCAGTCACTCCATCAAATCCTAGTCTTACTAAGTAGACATCGGCAGTCGAAAACCTCCAAACGACGAACATCGCCCACACGCGTACTCCACGTCTCGCAACCGTAACCCAGAACTGAACGCACTGCAGCACAGTACACACGACCTTTCAACTTCAGTGAAGTGCCAGGCCGACGCCACAAGTGCTTCAATCCAGCGTAAGCTGCTCGAGCCTTGGATATACGCATATTTACCTCCAATCCCGATCTACTATCGTTGGACACGCAGCTACCAAGGTAGGTGCAACGGTCTACATTTGTCATTTCCTCTCTACCCAGTATCACGTTCGGGACTATTGTCGTCCAATCGTACAACAGCACTTTACACGTTGAAGGTGCAAGGCACACAGCTACCCGCACCACAGACCTCGAGATTCTATCTAGTGCCCGTTTTGCATGGTCTGCAAACTCAGAAAAGCACATAGCATTACCTGCCTATTCTAGGTCACAACCACTTTCCAATTCCGTTTTCAACTCCCACATACCGCAGACCTCCTAAAGCATCTTCCATCACCTCGTCCGTGACGAAGTTGAACAAGAATGGGGAGAAGGGACACCCTTGTCGAACACCGCTAATCCTTTCGAATGAACTTGCAAGTTCACCGTATATCCTCACGCGACCATAGGTATGCGAGCACGATGCTCGCAACAGGTTCACAAACTTCGTTGGCATACCCTTCCGGTGGAGAGCACTGAGTAGTGCCAATCGATCCACGGATTTGAAAGCACCTTTCAGGTCGAGGAAGACTGAGATCGAAGGGCGGCGGTGCGTGTGGCGCGTTTCGAGTATCTGTCGAAGAGTGAATATTTGGTCGATGCAACCTCGGCCTGGCCGAAATCCAGCCTGTTGTTCGCAGATATCACTCTCGCGAATCGGTGTCAAACGGCGCAGCATTATGGAAGCCAACACGTTAGTAACTATTGGAATTAAACTAATCCCACGATGATTGCTGCAATCACTCCTTGTGCCCTTCTTGAAGATAGGTGCAGTCAGTGACTCACCACACGATACCGGGATACGCTCCTCGATCCAAATATCATGAAGCAAGGATATAATTGATTTTACTAGCGCTTCTTAACCGAAGTAGAAGAGAAATGGGGAAGTTCGTCAAGTACTGCTGCTTTTTGTCATCGGAAGCCGCATATTCGACTGCACTTGCACTTCCTTTGAGGGTTCAAGTGACACCTCCCAAGGATCTGCAGCAGCAGACGTCGGACTGAATGCACTAGCATGTGACCAGATAAACTAATCCTTTAAATGGTCTGTCCAACGGTCTATTCTTTCCCGTCTATCATGGATGAGCTTTCCAGTCCTATTGCATACGACTTTGCTCGCCGAAGTTCGCCGGTGTCGCCCACCGCTGTCACGTATAAGCTTAAACAGTGTTGACCGTCACCTGAGGTGGCTGCTTCCTCCATCTCTTTGGCTACCTTAACCCATCGGTTTTCATGTTCATTCTTTAGGCTTATCGTCAACAGACGCTGCAAATCTGTCCGCATCGTATTCGCTTCCTTATATTTACAGAGCTGGCGGTTTCGCATTATTAGACCCAGGGGCGTTTGCCAGATCCAGCGTCTTTCATGCGCTCCAGATCTCGAAACTCAGGCTGAATGTGTTACCGAATGCATCGCCTGCTTAATTTGAGCCATCTTTATGTCTACATTGCAGCTTGTTGGAGTCCTTAATTCCTCGGATAGTTTCTGCTCATAGCTGCTTCCTCTCCTGAAGGGTGCGGGAAATATCTTGAGGAGACATTGGCACAGTCAGTTGAATTACTCTACTCTACTCGAATCCTGAATTCGCAGCAGACATCAATCGAAAGTGGGTTCACTGTCAGAGCCAAAAACGCCTGTTGGTCAGCCTGCATTAAAGTACGCATATTGAAGCAATCAAGACTCACATGTCGACGAATCTCGAAAATAAGTAGTCTAGCAGAACTGCTACTACACCAGATGACAACGATTCGTAGCGAGTATCAGGCGTGTTATTAGTGATGAAAATATCAGTAATCAGAATTGGCAATGGGATTCGTTTGGAGACAAAAGGAGCGAGTCGAACAAAAGAGAGGGAACTCTGAGCAGTATCACACTTATCACTACTTACCCCGCTCGATGGAATGAGCAATGCTGTCCCGATTATCACGCGCGACGACTGATGCAGTATGGAATTATTTGTAGACGTGGGTGATTGGTGAACGGATGCTGATAGGAAGTCCAGCGGCTAAGCACTGGAATGATTAGGATTCCCAAAAATGCTTTTGGGGCTGACAAGAAACTGACCAAAAAGTGGCGAGACATGGATAATTGGAAGAATATTTAATTAAATCGGTTATGCTCCCATTCGTTTTCCCGACTGAACAGCTAACTCAGATCAACCGCCGACTGGGAGACCCAGAGATTCATTCCTCAGGCCTCTACCCATTGATCGTTCAGGCATGATTGGATTTTCAGCATGAGACAAGCCATCCTGCATAATTCGCTGGATCGTGAAAGAATGCAAGCCGCCAAAGCGCTTCAAGATTAAGTTTCGTTGCCAACTGCGTGATAAAACGTGTGCACCTACAAACAAAAGAATAAAAAGCGAAGAGATTTTTAAGGTATTCGAACATGATAAATTGAAGGCTGCCGCACAGCACGTGAGCATACGTGGCCGGCGAGCACATAGGCGACAGAAGGGGCAAGGTAGAGAAGTAATTGGGAGGGACAGTGGATACGTCGGGCGAGCCCAGTGCGCCAGTACCTCATAGATGTGAAGCGTAAGAACCAGTGCCATATCGGGCGAACACGAGCAGACCGGCCGTGGCCAAGCTTATGAGGTCGTGGCGTTTGCACATGGAGGTCGCGGGTTCGAATCCTCCCACCGCCGGTCAACTTCCCCACTTGATAGCCCTTATCTGGCCGCGTACCTCTTCCTCAAAGATGATGTACATTGATGTTCCATTAATAAGGGAACTGAAGATAAAAATGTGTGGGGCTTCCCCTTTCGCAGAATAACTCATCAGCTGATGGAAAATAACCCTAATGCTGACAAGGCCAGTTTATTTCACACCCGAGGAATAATTCGCTTCCGGATACAGGGCGTGTGAGCTCATAATAAACTTGTAGCTCTTCCACCCGAATCGAATTTTTTCGCGTATTAGCAATATTCAGCAACTGCTGTGGGTGGTCGGTTTTCCCCACGTTCGCAAGCCATGGCTTTGTTGCCGTTGAAGAAGGGAGTTTCAGTTGCCACAGGCTGTGGAAACGCAAAGTTTGGATAAGCAGTCACACGGCGGGGCCCAAATGGCGTTGTGGAGCACGTGCCGGGGTATGAATGAAGCCACTACAAAGCCTGATCACGTTTCGTGACTCATGCAGTGTCATTTAGGTGAGTCGGCTAAACGAAAAATTAACTTATATGTAGAAGGACGATTCGTTGGTTTTATATGATCGATGACTGGGAGGCATAAAGGCAAATAGGAAAGGGTGAACGTCACGAGAGGGAACGCGGAAAAAGGAAGAAGTAGATTACCGAATTAATGGAAGACCTTGGGACAGTGAAATTGCACTGTTTTATAAAAAGAAGAAAGTGTGACTGACTGGGGGGCCGTTAGGAGGAAAATAACACGCGAAACCAGGGGCGTATTAATTACATGTAGACGGGAATGTCTCGACCTATTCCAATGCCATTTTATTACCGTAATTCTGCTGAGGACCAGGCATCCACACGGTTCAATTATGCCGATTGTGGCGGTCAGAAGTAATAGAGCGGCGTTGGCTTAAGAAATCGATGGTCACCTCAAATTCACGCTCACCAGAGACATGGGTGTTGATTAGTTGGACTTGGATGGTGCTTACGGTAAAATACTTTAGGATCAGTCATAAACCTGGACTGGTTCCGCATGCACCGAATGCTAATGCGAAGTTTGTTCCAAAGCTTGGCATAAACAAAGCGAAAGAAATGCGACATCGGAGAGGATTTTACAATTTCTGTATGAATGGTTGCAGACTTGTGACAAAGAGTTTAGGGGCTGGCAGACGAGAATATGGGTGGGTCGACGGAGCAGGATCTCTTAATCACTAGGTTATGTAGAGACTCCAGGTTGGCTTTCATTCGTCGTAGCCAAAGTGGCCCAATTTTGAGGGCTGAACAGTGTTTCTTGTAATTCAGAGTCGTCGATCAACCTGTCACTTGGTTTGTGAAGCGTCTCCGAACACTTTTAATGATAATCCCATTCGACTTTGACATGCCGTAGTATATTGAACTGCCATACTCAAGGAGTGGTCGAACGTGTTTTGTAAGTATTGAGGATGCTAAGGGTAGTTTCATTGCACCCAAAAATCAGAATTATATTTCGAATAGCTTTGACCGACTGAATAACTACGTGCTCTGAGAACTTTAGAAGGGCTGAGTAGTTGAGTCCAATGGCAAGAGTTGTGGGTTCACATGCAATAAGAGATCCGCGCAAAACGTTGAACCCTTAGGTAGTGTACACCTATGTGAATGCTTCGCTCTTGTCGGTAGAGAAACCCATCATCCAGGACGTGCATCAGCCGTCCAAAGTAGACAGACCCAGCACGCGATTCTCTGTCCGTTCAATAGTTATCTTCGATTGGCGCTTAAGAAGGGGCGAAACGATTTGTTTTGTCATCAGCAAACAGGGAAGGGACACTGTGAGATTTTGAATTTAGTGACATTTACTATTATGTCATCATAAGGTAATAGCAGAGGGCAAAGCACGCTTCCGATACGGACGTCAGTGAACAGGTCTGGGATAGACGTTAAAGTGCCGTTCAATGGACCAGTGGATGATCTGTTGGGTTAGGAAATACGGCCTGGCACATATCCCATTCGCTAGTTTTAGAGTAGGGAGGAAGGTTAAGGAATTCAATTTGACAGGTGGAGCAAGAACGGGATTGAAGACTTCCGTGCTGTGTGGGTCTAATGGGGTTGGAGGCTAAGATGGTAATTAGGCGGTGACCCTTGATTTCACTTTCCATAACTCTGGAAACAACAGGCTTGCGGGTAATGGGACATTAGTTGAGAAATCAAGCGAAGTTCCCCTTCATGTAGCGAAAGGCTATTACAGATTGCTTCCAGCTGACCGGAAGTACACCGAAGTTGATTGAACGTTTAGAGAGGTTTACCAGTGGCAAAGGAAAACGACCACTTCATCGATTTCACAAATAAAGTCGGTCAAATTCTGGTACATGCCTTGCTGATACTGCAACGTTTTACATGAAGTTCGAATCCGACCAAAAACACCATCGTACAACCACCTTTCGCGTATGCACGGTCCTTTCAAACCAATTGAAATTTTCTGTGATTCTCGCCGGAGTTGCTGTTTGGAAATTGGTTTCAAGCAAGCACCCAAGTATGGGCTGTCTATATATAAATAAACAGGATAACCTTTCGGTATACTTGCGTGCAAAAGTGCTGATTCCCTCTCAAACTTTCATCTCCTTTGTCGCAACCTGAATACGGCGACCTAGATGAAACTCCATCCCCTTCACCCTTCCAGCCACCCCGCAAACGTGCAGTATCTTATCTATCAATATCTCGGTACCCCAAGATAAAATGGGGAATGAACGAGTGTAACCACGCAGGCTGACTGCGTCTCGCACTCTATGCCTTCTTCGCGGCTAGTATTAACCGTTGGCATAATACCCCCATCCCAGATACCCCCTTAGCACTTCGTCTTCCCTCACGTACATCAAACAAGAACAGCATGGCATGCTTCCTCAGCCAGAAAATCACTCTTGATTCCACGGAGTGCGCATTGACCAGTTGACCATATTCAAGCTAACCACAAACCTCGCAACTTCACTAGCCATCCTGTTTTATTTCAGTAGGTCAGCCTGTCTACACACACTGACTGTCTGGCACTCTCTGGCACACTCAAACTCGTAGCAAGGCCATCCCGCATGAGCACTGCCAAACGAAAGCGTCCACAAACTCAGGAAGGCTACTAACGCCACTTGGACAATCACCGAGTTGAATTTTTCCACTGTATTCACGCCTTCACCATCCTTCGGTAACACAGTTGCCACATTCCAGCATGATACCAATGCCCTCCTTAATTTAGACCTGACTGCTTATCCGTCCTATACTATCCAATCCAGGATGTTGCCAGTCAACCTATTTAAACTTGCATTCTTCCACCACTCCAATACCCCTTTCCTACTCACTGGCACCGCACAACTCCTTACCCCAACTACAGATACTGACTCAATAATTTTTGCAAGATTTACCCCTGAAACTCCTCCCAGGCTATCCGGCAAACTTTTGATAAACTGGTCTTCGCCCATTGAGCCACGGCCTCATTCATAGAGACCCCTTTACCAACCCCTCTTGTCAGCGCTTACCCAAATATGGGCCTCAGCTTAGAATGCATGCCCTCGCTGACTCCGCGAATTTGGCAAAAGGTAACGGCCCATCCCCAAAAAATTCATGCGCATACACCTTGCTAACCAGCTTTTTCTGCGGCATTTTTCCAGCTTAACCCGTAGATTGCCGAGTCCCGCCGCGACAAGTGACAACTTCGCCAGCCTAACAATAGACCACCCCACTGTATCCACATCACCCACATTGCACTCTCGTAATCAAACCGCGGCTCATCACTTCCAAGTTTCTTTTATTCACCTTTGTCTTCAGCCTACAAATCTCATAACAAAGGGAGTCCGTCGCCGGACCTAGTATCACCTAACTCTGACGTGGAATTTACTCCATTCTTAATCACGAGTTAGTTGCACTATCCGAACCTCTAATGTATTCCTCTGTATTTATTTCGACCCCACCGAACCACCTCTTGGTTTATTCACGTGGGACTAAATTTCCAGTGATTTTATCTACTCCTCTGGAACTCTCGATCACTGACTCATAAGGTAAGGGAGCGGAGACTCGTTAGCAGCTAAAACTCTTACGAGTCTTATATTGGTAACAGAGATCTTGTGCTAACAGACCACATGTTCCACTCCGTCTTTTTCACTTGGCGGGTTATATGGCCCTTCCAATTCAATTAGGTCAAACGTGTGAGGAGGTGGTTGCTTGCCTACTTGAAGCAGTCACACAGCTTCCGCTTCATATACCATCACCCACTTCTTGATTCCATATCGCCCTGACTACCATTTCCCGCCTCTGTACACATTACCCGAGCTCCCAATCCACAGATATAGGATGCTTTACCGACCCAATAATCTCGAATATTTCTTGATATTCTCGTCCTTAACCCAAACCTTCATTTATCTTTCTGTCTCCCATCTGCGCGTAAGATATTGGCAGGGACTACAATGCTCTAAATGGTGTTGTCCTCTTTACGGCTCAACCCTAACCTACATCAACTTTGCTTCTGAAACGCACGCTGAAGATGGACTCGCCATGTGACTACGGTCCACCAGGTCAATAATATCTTAGACTTAGACTTCTTTACGCATAGCACTCGCGAATGTTAAGGTTCCAGTGGCTAAAAACCTTTCCCTGAAACAGTGACCCACAAGATGGTCACGTGTAGCGTCCTCGGCCGCTAACAAAGACCTTCCTCACCCATGTATTACCAATCATGCTGCCTCTTCCTATATTGTCAACCTGGGACGACAAATTCCTAGGCTCTGCGGAACCTTGCCTGTTTCC
Source organism: Fasciolopsis buskii (assembly GCA_008360955.1). NCBI lineage: Eukaryota > Metazoa > Platyhelminthes > Trematoda > Plagiorchiida > Fasciolidae > Fasciolopsis > Fasciolopsis buskii. The sequence continues at coordinate 28,872 of LUCM01006931.1, forward strand.
AGCTTCTCTTGTATCGTTGACCCACAGACTGCGCGAACGACCTTTACGCAAAACTTCTGTTTACTAGTAATCGTCTGTCCACTCCGACCACTCAACATAAAACAAAGGCCTAGTAGGTTCGTCGGCTCCAGACCGAAACTTTTGAGAGGCTCAAAAGATCTTCAACAAAACGGGAGACTTCTCGCATCTAGTATAAGGTCACCGCTGGCAACAATGGCTTTCTTTGAAGTCCGAATAAGGTTTAAGAAAGCGAGGAAATTCTAGCTCCTTGGGCTCGCCTAACCAAAGTTCGAAGACTTCCATGTGTCAAAAGGCTTGCTCGCAGCCCAAGTCCTCAACTATGCGAACGTTTCATCATATTTATATAGCTCCGCATTGAGTATCTGTAGACATTGCAGAAGTATTTGAATACATATTTCTCTTCTACCCTCATAATGACAATCGGACACACTACATGAAATCCACCCCATGTTAACTTCGGTTAGATTAGCCTCCACCTCGTTCGACGTTAGCTGGACATCACCGAGTGATGAAATTTGGCCGAGGCCACCACAGAGAAGGACTGGCCTTTGTGGCATCCCACCGAGTTCCTATTTTCGTCAACCGATCTGCGTCCAGATCTTCCAGCTGCTCTTCGAAATCTCATTCTCCGCTTCCATGTCTGGCGACTTCTTCTCCAGCGTCATAATGGAAAGCATCCATTATTGTTCCACATCACAATAAAAGGGCTTTTATGCAATGAAACCTGAAAAGACTTTACGCGCCCCCATAACCACACTCCGTTGCTATCCAGCTTTCAATGGAAAAGATTTTTAAAGAACAATTGGTTAATTTGCAGCATACTAACTAACAACCTATCACCCCATCCCACCACCGCTTCCTGAGGGCCGATCCTGCCTCACCTGTCGTTTGACTTTTCGAACTGGTCACCCAGAGTGTCTGATTTTCCACCGACGATGCTTCATTATATCCTTTTAGACTATGTCAAAATGCGTTGGATCCGCCGTTCCTACACCCGATTGCTGGCAAACATTGGAATTATGGAATAAGAAATCCCCTCTTAACTCTTGCTATCATCTACCTTTCCTGATCGCTTCAGAGTAGTCAATCATTTAACGGTTATTTTTCCCGTCCCTCTGCTTTTACAGTGGGGTCATTACAGGTAAGCGCCCTTGTTAGGTCCGCTGCCTGTTCTCCTCTAATTACATTAATGATATTCTTTAAATGTTATCCGCAGGCAACCATTCCTGTTTGCTTGACTTTAAAATAGTCTACTCTTTTGAGGCTGCTTCATTTCTAGCTCCACTCTATTGCAGCTTATCAATGAAGATCTAGAGTCTCTTGATAACTGGTCTTCCAGAGGTGGCTTATGGTGAGCGCCGCTACGAGCAAGGTTATTTCTCTGGCTGACAAAAGCTGCTCCTGTGATAACCAGTATAAATGCCATGTTTCCCTCCGGGCCGCCCTCTCCAGAAAGAACGGCTGCCGCGTAATCCTTGGATCCAACACACAAGTAAGGAGCTTAGGGTTGCAATACTCCTGCTCTTTCACAATTCCACGAGCAGCCACTATCAGACCGCTATAGCTAAGGAAACCGCACAATGATCTAAAGGCATTCACGCACTCAAAGACTGAGATAATTATCACTTCAAGTCCCTTCATCTATGCCCATAACTCGATATCTTGCCGATATCTTCACGCATATGCGTAAAGTCGGTCGAATTTGCAATACGATTGAACATATGCAGCGTGCATTCAATGGAGATCTCCATAGAGTCCCTCATTTGCTCAAAACTATCAGGCCATGATGCGAGCTTGCTGTTGGACTTGATACCATTATGGCTTCGTCGAGTCAAATTGAACCTTACGTTCCTTTGAATCTTTCCATAATAATGTCCACTCTAGTACAAATCACAACGCGACGGCACGTCCGGTACTGGTAGTCAAACCATAGACAATCCTTCGTCCTAGTACGGATATGTAACGTAATGAACACCCATGACTCGGACTATTTGATCAGGGCTAAAATTTCTTCAAAGTTGCTTGCTCTAAACTGTGGAACAAACGCTAGTACCCTGCGTCGTGCCCAAACTTAGCCAGTTCAAAGCCCATCCGTCAAAGTTACGTTGGATATCCAGTTACTTAATTAACTGACACGAGCTTAACATCGACTAGACAAGGCTTACAACCATGGGATAGAATTTTAGTTCGTGACGATTCTTTTGCTGTGATCACCATCACGGGATTCGGACTTCACATATAACTTACTTCACTTATACACGTCTTCACTAATGTACATTATGACCACCCAAGACAAGACTACTTTTCTCTTGGCTTTCAATGTCACATTCGCGCCGTAGAACCTGTTTAGCTAGAACTTAGCGACTCCAGTTTCTGGCCGAATCAAAGACGGGAATACGCGATTACGCGCAACTCGATATTGCATTTCTGCCGTAGATCGAGTAAAAACTCGCGATTTTCGCTGTTCTCCAGGAACGGCTTGCGCGCACCGACATATCTCCATTCCATACACCTGCCGCAATATACATCAAATGCTGCGACAACAAAAATGGACAGCACAGAGGACATTTTTTGGCTAGTGTATATTAAGGATACGTTAACAACAGTTTTTCTTATCTTGCGCCTACGACTCTCTTGGTACAGATCAACGCCACCATCCAATATCTCTCTCGT
>LUCM01006933.1:7862-22427 GCA_008360955.1 Fasciolopsis buskii
TTGTGGGACTCTTCTGGACTACGGGCGCGGTGTACGTGCTACGGAGAGTCAGTTATAACTGACTTTCGCCGAAGTTTACTGATCCCAGTCGCCAAGAAAGGACATGACGGAATGGCTTGCGGATGGCAGTGTGGGCTGGATGCTAGGACAGGATTTGATACGAGAAATCGTAAAAATAAGAGAAGGGAGAAGCATGAGAATATCGGGATTGGTAATTTGTGTTTGAACAGGACGATAGCAACTTGTACTACATAGTACTTTCAGTGATCTTGCATGAATAATTAAGAAAGAACGATGGCAATTGTTATAAACGTCAGCATACGTACCAGGTGTGCGGTTGGGGGAACAGGCGCATGTTAAAAAAATAGAGGGGTGGGTGGTGAAACATAAGTGGATAGTCCGATGAGCTACTTCCCCAGCCAAACGCTTATTTACCGAACAAGGGCGGCGTGGGGTCTCCCTTTTCGCAGGGCCAGGTCTGGGCTGTTGGCATACATATCCATTGTAGAAGGTGGCCCATTCCCTCGCCGCCCGAGTGTGCTTTGGTTGCTGGGGTCAATCTGATCCAGCGGAGACTTTTTCTTTTTTCTAAAAGGGGAATGATTGAGCCCATATAGGTACTTTCCATAGTTCCTCCGCCTGACCTTAATTTTCCGCGTCGTTTTTTTGCAACTGCTGGGGGTGGTCTGTTTTCCCCACATTCGGAGATGCTGAAGCAAACCCGTCGCAGTCATTTTCGTTTTCGCACGGACTAAGGAAACGAAAGTGGGGATAAGCAAGCACACGGAGGATGGTAGTTTATGCCGTAAAACGCAGACCTGTATGTATGGCTCCGTCATCGTCAATGCCTTTTCTTGTTTTCATTTACGAGTGCTGCTTGAACCTGCTAATGTGGACCTGTGTTTTGCATAAGCGAATCACATCGTCTGTGTGACGTGGACAGATTTTTTACAAGCGAAACTAGGCTGGGTACTTAAGGGAAAGGAGTCTACCTGGTTAGCGTTAGCAGGTTACTGGGAAGCAAGATGAGTGGGTAGGAAGAGTAAAAGGAACCTCAAATGTGTTCTCTGATGAAATGTCTACGAATAGAGAAACTAGTTCCGGCAATACCCAGCATAAAGACAGGATCCTCTATGTTGGCAGAGCATATCAGGAGCAGAGAAATCTATGGTTAAAGGAATCCGAGGTGAGAAGACCGATATAAGGAAGATTAATCGCGGTTATAGCTGTCATAGAATCCAGCATCCTTCTGCCATCACGTACCTTAATGTTATTTAGTGTTGTTGGCCGAGATCTAGGTTTTGGAGACTCTATAGTAGTAATTGTTATAATCCTAACCAAACTTCGTACGCCCGAGTCTCTAAGAGATAATGGTCATATATGCGGTGTTATCCGTATTACGCTAGTATACTAGATTCTCTTGCGCCCTCAGATTGAGTGTTATGGAAGGCAGGGGGAGGGATATGTATTTAGAAATCCATGGCTGACTCAAAGGCACGCTCTTCCGAGATAGGAGTGTTGGTCAATTGAAGGACCCGGGTGACATTTAGGTAAGTGTTTAAGGCAGCTTTAAAAATAGATTGGTTATGTATGCACGGAATGCTGGTGGGAAGTTTGTTCCAAAGTTTGGCATAAACAACAAGAAAGAAATGCGACCTTAAAGAGGATTTGGCGATTTCCGTATGGATAGTTAGGGACCTATGACGGAGAGGGTATGGGCCGACAGAGGAGAATATAGGTGGGTCGGTGGAGAAGGAGCGCCTATCCACCAGGTTATGCAGAAAAACCAGGTTAATTTTCAGTCGCCGTAGGTAAAGTGGCTCAAGTTTGAGGGCAAGACAGCGTTCCTTGTAATTCAGAGTCGTCGACCAACCTATCACTTGCTTAGTGAAGCGTCTCTGAATACTTTCAATGGAGATCCTATCCAACTTTGACATACTAGGGTATATCAAAGTGCCATACTGAAGGAGTGGTCGAACGTGTGTTTTATAAATGCTGAGGATGCTGTCGGATAATTTCATTGTGCGAAAAATCAGACTTGCACTTCTCCTAGCTTAAGCCGACTGACTAACTGCATGCTCTGAGAAATTAAGAGAGGCTGAATAGTCGAGACCAAGGTCACGGATTGTGGCTTTACACGCAGTAGGAGATCCATGTAGCAACATTGAATCTTTAGGTAGTGTACACCTATATGTGAGTATTTCGCTCTTATCGGCAGAGAAGCTCATCATCCAGGAGGTACACCAGTCGTCTAAGGCAGAGAAATCGGCACAAATGTCTCTAACCGCGATACTAACTTCACTCGATTTGAGAGGGTAAACTAGTTTTATGTCATCAGCAAACAGGAAAGGAACGCCGTGAGATATTGAATCTAGTGCATCATTAATGTACATAAGGAATAGCAGGGGACCAAGTACGCTGCCCTGTATGACGCCACCAGTTACAGGTCTGGGATTGGAGGTAATGCCGTCATTGGAGACCACCTGTGATCTTTGGGTTAAGTAAGACGAGGGCCAGGATAGAAGAGGATCGGTGATGCCAAAGGAGCTTACTTTGGTTGAAAGGTGCAGATGAGGGACACGGTCAAAGGCTTTAGACATATCGAGGTAGATGACTGAGAAATGGTGGACAAGCGTGCAATAAGATACAAACAATCCGACAAAACGAAAGTTCCTGTTTTCAGTGTGGCCAACAAGATTTGTGGACATACATCCCAAAACGTAATTCGCCTATGCGTAGTCTGAGAAACAATACCATAGACTGCTCCCCGCCCTTGAATTGCCGAGCAGGAAGCTTTCGTTGACCTAAGAAAGGTTAAGGGTATTTCCAGTCGGCCGGAGATTCCAGAACACCTTGCAAAAGAGGATGGTTTTTGGCGGAGTCAAGCATGCTAAATAAGTTTGAAGGTGTAGGCCAGTACCCCTCCATCTTTCAGCCACTGGCGGATCTACCTGCAGTCCCCGTCACTTAGCGCAATAATGCTCCTCTAGGAAAGTGGAAGCTAACTGAGGAGTGAAAAGATGTGACTGTAAGGAAAACATACAATGGATCATCAGAAGGCAGACATGACAGCTTCTGGTGCATCACAGTACTGTTTCAGGAACGTAGCACGAATCAGTAGTAGGATAGTCTTGCCTCACAAATCTCCCGCTTTTTTAGTTGTAGTAACGAAGCGTATAAGTAAGGACCACCGGGTTGAAACCTGCAACAAGAACTTCATGAAGATTTTTAACCCAGGTTACTACGACCATTTCGATCACAAAAAGAGAGCACTAGGAATAACAAGGAGGGCTGATCCTTAAGTAAGCCGCACTCTCGGGAGAGGAACATTTAACGTTAGGGTTAGAGGCGGTACAACGGTCCCAACCGGAATGCTTAGTGGTGTTTTCAGGGCTAGGCCCCAAAACCCACGTTATTTCTAATGTTTATAAATGACATAGAAAAGGGCATGCGCAACCCATTTTATCTTCTCGCTGATTTCGTTAAAACAGCAGGCGTAGACCTGTTGGAGTTCATCGAGGCATTCATAGCCTGGTCAGATAATTGGGACGTGTCACTGAACCTGACCCAGTGTCAAAGGCTGGCCCCTGGGACAAAGTGAGTGACACCATGGTTGCATCCAAGATCAATCGTCTAGGTGTATATATTGCAAACAATTTTAGGCCTCCATTAAGTGCATGCGCGCGGCTAATAAGGGAGCGTTTTAAGCTCAGATCGATGGATTGTTGCAGGAGTGTTCTTGCCCCCGCAGGCGCCTATCGTAAAACCCGCAACTGGAGTATCACGTTCAAGCCCAGGGGCCACACCTAAAAAAGGATTTAGATCTTTTAGGGAAGGTACACAGATCGGCCAGCAAGATAGTGGCTGGCCAAAGACATGAAAGCTACGACGAAGAACTCCACGGCGTTGAAATTTTCTATCTCAGATGCCAACGATTGCCTGGTAATCTTAGTAAGACGTCCAAAATAGTGTGAGGTCTCACAGGTATGAAACTTGAGTATGTTTTCACTCTGGTGCCAGACAGGTACACCAGACGGCATAGTTTAAGGCCGCGGCGCAACCACACAAGGATTCAGATGAGGGTCAAGTTATTCATCAACAGGGTGAATCCACTATGGAAGCGACTGAAGAACATGCGGTTAATAGCAATAATGTTGCTGGATTTTAAGAAGCCCTGGATTCCTGCTGGGCGGTGGTGTAACCAGATCCAGGGCAATACGTTTTGGGTATGAACAGAAAACGTCTGTTGGATCTGATTCTGCACCTGATAATTTGATTTTAGAAAAAAATGAATGTACGCCGTTTTAGAAGCTGCAAACACTGCCCAACAATACCAATCTGGAAGCTCGAGTGTCTGAAGGCCGAACGTTTGTCGTGTTAACCTTGAACTGTACCGTGTTGCTTACTCTAAACTGTAGAAAAAACTCCCTAGTTTACTGCGGTCGTGACCAAATTTATCCCAGTTTGAAGCACAGCTGGCAGAGCTATTGCATGTTTCGCTGTTAATTAACCTGACACCCGCTAACATTGGACTAGACGAGGCTTACGAGCATGGGTTAGAATTTTAGTTCGTGACCGAATCTTCGCTGAGATCACCATCTGGGATTCGGCTTCACATCTAACTTTCTCACTTTATCACACGTCCCCGCTAATGCACTTTTTGACCTCCCTTGCAGTGATGTATCCTCTTCACCAGTGGTTTGAGCAACTAACTCTCGAAATTCTCCCAATGTGGGCTGACGAAAATGTCAAGGTACTTCTTCAGGGATCCAAGCTCTCATCACATTCCGTGATCTTAAACACCGGCCTGTATACCCCACGCTCTTCATGTCATCTTATCCTCTACACTAGCTTGGCAGGGCTGAGTAGATTGTTCTTGGTAGCCCCCAACCTTCAACTACGCCTAAAACTGCTACCATAGTTTTTTCTTGTTACCATATTTTACGGAATAGATACACTAAGTTGCAGGTACTTTGTCGCGATCCAATGAACACCATAACTCCAAGCTGGCACCCAAGGCAGACTACTTCTCTTGCGTTTCACATCTCGCACTTACAGCAGACGCGCTGCGAATGCTTGTCCTCGTAATGGAGGTTCCAAGTCTGCTACCTTATCATTCCTGCTAGGGACCTGCTGCTCAGAACTGGTGCTAGAGTTCTGGCTCGTTCAACCGAAACTACCCCGATTATCACACTTTATATCTCAACTCGCATCTTTGCAACTGGATAAAACCGCGATGACTACTGTCTCCGGAGCGGCTTGCGCACCTTATATTCCTCATTCGTGCTGCTGACTAAGATCAAAAGATGCGACAAAAGAAAATGACAGCATAGAGGACATTCTTCGCTAGTGTATTTAGGGAGTGTTCATACACATTATTTCTTTTATCTGACGCGCTTCCCGGTAAAACTTACCGCCATACGCATGTAAATACAATCACTATCCTTGGGAGTTCCATATCCGAAGAGTCACAAATTTCCTCCAGATAGTTTGAGACAGTCTTCTTCCGCTCACAGCAATTGTGGCCATTTGTTGTCAACTACGTGTCTTATCCAATTTGCCTGACGTTCCGCCTGGTTTTCACCACTTCCATCCAATTAGCGCATTACAACTGTTTGCCATTCATTCAGCTTAACGTTTCCGTCTATTGCGCAACGCTCCCGACGTTTGGTGTCTCCGGCAATATGTCGACATCAACCGTTGGGCTCCGCCCATGTTGGGCGCCAGCAATAAGCACATTTAGTGCACCTAAAAACGAAATGACTCGTAGTCCGCTGCTTGCAAACAGTCCCAGGAAACTCTTGTTGGTCTTGAAAATGAAGTTTTCTATTTTTGCTATTCACTGGCATGCATATGCTTGCCCCACTACCTTGCAGTATCTGATTTCACTTTCCAGTGAGCTTCTGCAATGACTCAATATTGCTTCCACCCGCTCATCCCATTCGAATTCTGTCATTTACATTTCCTGTGCGACACCCTTGTAAAAATCTGATCGTGTCTTGCGCATGCTTATTGGAAATAGAGAAATATACAGTTATTAATAGTATTAATATTAATATTATTAATTATGATTTCGTTCCTAGTGTAAAGAATCCCTATAGAAAGCCAATGAGGTTGGTTGCGCACACGAAAATTAGTTCAGTGAGCCTGACAATACCCCAGATAAATGTGCCAGCGAGCTATAAAGCGCAGCATGGCCTGTCTCATGCGGCACACGCGAGGGTTTCAAGCGCCATGATTTCAAGGGACCACAAATAATGTGGCTACAAGTAGATGTTCTATGTCAACACCAACAAACGCAGAGCAAGTGGGGGAGGGGGGGAAATTCAAGATGCAATGAAGCTTCAAAAAGCTTCCAGCGAACGCGAAAACAGGCTGCATCCGGAGACAGAAATGGGTTTCGATGCTCCCCAGCCTGATTTGGAAGGATTAGTTGTAGGATTTCGGGGTGAGGAAGAAACAACTGCCGATAACCGCCGGGAGACATAACTTATGCTCAGTAGCAAGGAACCGGTCACTAAAGAATTCACGGCGAAGAGGTAAATGGAGCGCAGGTATATCCTGTGGATTGCAGGTTTAAATCCCGATGCACCATCGTAATGGACTTTGTAGGGGAGATTGTCCTGACGCGAATCTTGTATTACGTTTGCATGCCTCTAACCTTTGGAACCACTTGTACGTCACTCTTACTCGGCTCGGTACGATTGCAATACTGACAACACTGACATTTGACCGGTATGGGGAAAAGGCAGTCGAAAGCGGTAGCAGATAGAGTATATTTTGACATGGGCGATTGAGCGGTGCGCGAGCAACGCACAAATGGCGACTGCGCTTGGTGATCAACGTTGGGTTAAACATGCTCTCCTGAGGAGTTAATCCATATTCCACTACGAACTGCAGAATCAGTACATGGAAACTACCTGAACAGGGCTTTGCATTCGTAGTTCAAAGGGATTTACTAGTAGAGTTTCGGGATGCCGCCGTCAAAGACCAGTTATTGACCAAGTGGTTATCCACTTAATATGGCACGAGGAGGCGGTACCGCATTGTCCTAGATGGGCCTCTCGACGGCCGAACTAAATAGCTGGGATCCCATGACCACTAGGTAGAGTTCCATCTTATGTCCAGAGAACGGACTTCAATGGAAGGCCCGCTATGCTGGTATGGGGAGCGGTTCCTAAAAACCCACAACCCCACCGGTTCTCGGTAGGCAGAAAGTAGTTGTAGTCTAGTATCTGTGAGGAAATGGGGCACGGGTTGGCCACTTGGCAAAAGAGGATCTGGCAGCCCAGAAATCTTTAAACGATCTTCCTAATCAGGGCAGCCAGAAGGGTGAAATATTTCCATCGTCGAATGGGGTTCAGAACGACGAAAACGGAAGTGAAATCATAATACAGGTGTTAAACGACGTTGTAGTATGAGAACGGCCACCCTCGAAAGCGTGGTGTATCGGTAATCTTACTGAGGCAAAATCCAAAGTGAAAAGTTATTCCGGATACATGGGGGTTTGATACTCCAGGTAGCCACAACATAACCGAGCCAACATGTTCCGTCGCTTCACCGCGAGGGACTTAGGAGGTGGCAATCTTCGCAAAAAACATGCAGTACACGTAAAAGGTGGGTGCAGCTAGTTACGTTCGCTGACAATAACCTAGTGTCGCTCGCCGCATTTGCGGAAATTTGGCCATCCAGCGATGACCATGCACTCCATTAGTTCCAGTTTCAGTTAGGTTACAGGACTATACGGCAAAGTGCCTACTGGTCCAGGTTCTTGAACCGAGAGCTCCTTGGATCTGACGATGCTTCGAAAACAGGAAGGTGAAAAACCCTCTTGAGCTCCTACAAGAAAGAGAACAATTACTGAGATGCCTTCCTATCGAACATCTCCTCAACCCCACTGAGAAATTGGCGGTACGCAGTCAAAAGGAAAGGATTTGTACCCAGGCGGCCCGAAGCACGATAAGATTTAAATCACATCGAAACAGTAGTTAGAATGTGCACTGTTCTCCCTGCCCGGTCTACACAATACTTAACCTTGTTTCTCGCGTGTCCATTTGGTTGGATGGTAGAAATCAGGAATTTGGGGCGATGATGCGCCTCTATCCCTATCGATGTGGTTACAGTGTGGTGGGTCTGATCTTGTTGTTGTCTTAGGTTATTTTCAATTCTTCGTTCCTGTGGCGGGTAACATAGAAAACTGGTGTACAATGATGTGGTGCGAACATGTGTCCAAATACATGGTAACTATTGAAGTGGTTCGTGTGGAATCTTATGTTGACGTGCATTTTGTATCGCGTTTTGCTATTTCGTTTCGCTGAATCCGTTGGTGCACATTTTTTGGTGGATAGATGCGAGGTTGGGTTTCCCTAGAATATTGTGATGTAGCCTGCAAACTATATCTTCGTCCATGGTATCCCATTTTTTTAATCACATGGAGATTAATCACATTTCCGCTGTTGGAGATACCCAATTGTTATTTTCTTCCGGTTGTGCGCAAGATCCATTACGGAATGAACCACTTCATTTTGACTACAGGCAAAACTAACCAGCCACAGGCTTGCTAAATAAGCTGGAATGTGGATCGCTGATTTCAAAACGTCCAAAGTGTCATACGTGCACAAACCAAAACCTAACTGGCTTGATTAAAATCTGCCGATGACGAGTTGCCCATTTGGACGGGAAGTCTTCATGGTGGTTTGCTCTCGCCGTACTTCTCGATCTACACACACACACATAGACCCATGCCCACAAATTCTAGGTAAACTTAACGAACCAGAACTGTGGTGCCTCATTACTAAGAAAATGAAAACCTGCAAATGCAGTGAATTTTTTCAATCGAAATATCAAGCATTTTCCACTTCCTAGATTTCCTGTAACTATCCAATCTTGCAAAGTTTTTATCAAGGTTTTGCGTAGCTCTCACTTCCTATTTCAAAGATATTTTTCGCATTTTATTTTTGTGCACCGGATTTAGCCATTTTCGTCTTATTGTGTGTGTGTGTGTGAATCATCTGCCTTTTTCCTTCTGCAATAAGAATCAGCCCACTGGTTGCCGTTTTCCATGCTTTTCCTCCATGTTGTCCACTGATTACCTCAACCCTTTTTTCCAACCACCACCTGGGCATGTGTAAAACATGTCTTAATCACCTGCATAAAATAAACCTCAACATTCGTGGGGGGGCAACCAATGCCATTGAAAGGGCATCGAGTGGGGGACTGATCAGTGGTCGAAGGAAGGATTTCGATGGCGATAAACTTTGAAAACATCGTAAAGTGACCAATGACCACTTTTATGTTGTTCGCCAAGATCGCAAACTTTATGTATCACCTAAATTTTCACGTGCCACTTGCTGGCCCACAATTTCCGGCAGGCCAAGGAAGTTTGATAAACACGTGTGTCCATGTCCTCCGTTGCTGAAAAATCCAAATTCGATGGAATGAGTTTGGCAAGATCGGTTCAGGTGCACGGACAGAACGAAGATTACTAATATTCTGTCGGAAATTGAACAGATGGTGAATTACAACCGCCACCCCAAAAAGACAGCCTAATTGCAACTGGTATAACGTTCAATGCTCCAAGTTGGTAGCCCTTGTGCTATCCAGCGAGAATAATTGGATTATTTCATTTAGGATGATTTCGTTTCTATGCTACATAAGTACTCTGATTTAAATCTACCCGGAAATATGCAGTACCATTTTAATAAACTTATGGAACGGAATATTTCCATGTTTAGTTTGTAAAACGTCCCATCAAAACAGTCTAGGACTGCACATCAGTAATACCAATCAGACAACTGAGTGCTATTATCCCACGAGTAGTGGTGTGTCTCATATTCGCCAGCGATGGAAATGCAGAAAGTTGGTGCATATGCCACTTTGTCCTATCAAATTAAATTATTATTCGCATTTGTTCGCCGCGAACCTTATAATAATCACGCCGATGGTGAAGTTCTCAATCAGCACAGGAATCGAACACGTTAGAGGACTAATATCCTTTGCACTTGAGTCCAGCTTGCATGCACATGCGTGCGACTCGGGACTATGCCAAAGAAAAGCCCGTAAGACAGTGCGTGCTGACGAATCCTGAAGCGCGAACTGGGAGCAACACACCAGTATGAGTTTTTCCCGTACAAGAAAAAAGCTACATCAAATCACGGTACGGTCGATTGATGAAAGAACCGTAACTCCGAATCACATTTTTCACGAATCCAAGAAATGGGAATAGCTATTTTTTAGACCCCCAGCTGTTAGGCCACACTCAGTCAGGTATTCTGTTGCGCATATGACACACTACCGGTTGTCTGACTCTTTTGCTCAATATAAAATACTATGCGCAAATAACACAACTGAAGTTATGCCGTATTGTTGAAATCTGTTAGATGTACCACGGAAATTACTAACTCATTCTCGACAAACGGACTGTTCGGTATCGCTTCATCTTAACTTCGTCCGTCAGTCCAATCGGTGGGACACTCATCATTTCGGGGTCTTATGAGCTTGATTGGCCAGTTAAATCATTCCTGTGCAGGGTGACTGTTGCATGTTGCTGAGTTTCTACGACATGAACATATCAGTGACTTATTACTGCGAAACATCATTTGTTATGCCAAACATTCAACTCAATTTTATTTAATATCAGAAAAGTTCGGGTGGCTCAAAAGAATTAGACACTTGTGTCGCCAAACAGCCACTGAAAGAAGGATCTTTCCCAGGAATTTCAAGGAGAAATCGTGCATATCCTGAATTTAGCTGATTCTGGTCGGCACGCGAAGACGTAACTGCAAGTTAACCGTTGTGCCGATTTCTTCAAAATATGGTAACAATTGTTGGATACGAGGTGTTGGACGTAAAACCGTACCTCACGCCAACGCGCACATACACGCATGACAATCCCACTGGGAATCTCGAACGGGAAAGAAATGCAGAAAGTAAATAAAAAAATGTCCCCGTGGTGGTGTCCCATGATATAATAAATATTATGTGCTGTTTGTGTGTTACTTCATCTTGAGAACCGTACTGTTGTGCCTATGCTCCAAAAGTTTAACTTGCATTTGTTCAAATTGAATGGTAATTAGTGGATGCTCATTTAACATCGATTGAATTCCACACTTCCACCATATGTACGAATTTCAGCTGTAAAATCGGTGGCAAGATTCATGCTTATTGGACGGGAAACGTTGTGAAGAGTACCCTTGATAGGAAAGGATCAACAGCACCAATATTTGCCACTCCTAATCCGTGAATGGGACGTTTGGAATTGACGGTCAGAGTGTTCATGATATTTAGACAACTGATAAGGCCAATTTATCAAGATGAGACATTTCATGCGCACTATGCTAGTTGGTAGCAGAATAAAACTGAAGCGCCTTCCCCGCTTTCAGCTGCCTCATGCATGTTTATGATGCCTTACTTGTGGTGATTATAACAATCACCACAACTTCTTGTGACACCAGTGCAGTTTTTACTTACTCAAACATTAAATAACTTTAATTAGAACATGCGGATAATATACTTCTGATTAAGGTTCGAATGAAATGCAAGTTATTCTTGACTGTCAAAACGAGATTGCAATGTGTGGTGGGATGCGCTTCGAAAGTTCGAAGTGTAAAATGCTATTTCAGGATTAGACTGGCTAAAGTCAAACCTCGTTCTTGGAGAAGAGCGGTTAGGCAAAGCGGATGAGCTATATCATGATGGGAGAATTGTCCCAGTAACTCTGAGGTTAGGCATAGTGTACGGGGTTATGGGGTTCAAGTAATTCGGGCTTATCTTGCGCAGTCATTTTGGTGTCCAAAAAAGCCCATATTTTGAACATTTTATTCATATCGTTAGGGTTGCTATGGGATATTTTCGTGCGAAGATTTGACAGGAGAGGTGGTCAGGACTACCTAATCTTTTTGGCTTCGACGATTTCTTGTGTTCCTGGAGGGGAATCCACTGAAAAATTTAGTGGAAATCTGGAGGAAGTGGGCGGAAGTTGAAGCCGGGATAGTTCACGAGACAACGAAAAATTGGAAAAAGTTATCCAGTTTTTCCTGTGCATGTGTTGGGTAGCCCATATAATACCCGTACATATACAGCATTTGATAAGAGAAAAGGCAAAGCTTTTGAGTTCTTCTGGTAAAAATCAGTTAGCACTGACATAATAAAAAACGAGAGCGCCAGGTCACTATTGTCGTTCTGGAGAGGTAGCTTGAAAATATACCCATTTTGTCTACTGGCAAACCAAGCTGATGGAATCACAACAATTGTTACGTGAAGAAACTGCGCTACTTGTGTGCTAACTTAGTTCTTGATGGAAAGTCCTACTGGAAACGTGCATTTACTCGGTTTCGCAGATGAGAACACGAAAACATGGGCATTCCACGTTTACAAGCTCAAACAGACTGATCGTAATTAACATCAACTCTCAACGGCCAAAATCACGCATGCTGACAGGGCACTCCAGCAAGTAAAACCGACTATGTTTTGGTCCCATCTCGCTTGGCATTACTGGTCAAGAAATCTCGGAAGAATAGTGCAGCGACGCAACTGGAAACACCGATGGCACGTACCGCTCACTGGTGCACGCTCGTCTCAAACTCCACCTCTCATTCCGACAAAAATCTCATCCGCAACGCAAGTTCGACATTCCCATGCCAACAGTGACGGACAGCACTCAAGCCATACCAAATGGAATTTCATTCAAACGAGCAAAGACTTACGGAATGAGCAATGGATGGGTTAAAGTATCTATTCTCAGTGCTTCACCGGGACGGCTACAAAAATCCAAATGGAACAGCAAGTTTGGTTGTCTGCATAAACTGAACCGCTGAGACCAGGACAGGAATGTGAAGCCCACAACTCATCCGGACGCTATAATCCTTGCCACAAAGCCAGATGCTAATTGAAGAGCAATCGAAAACGATATTTGACCGAAGTTGAAAACTGTGATCCATGGTTTCACGACATAAGCGTAGATGCCAACCGGTTTTGTCCGAACCTACGGTAATTGGGGAATTCGCTTAGGGAATCTCGCGTTCCGAGATTTTGACCGACAAGAAACTCTACATCGTAAAAGTCAATCATGACGATTCTTGAATCAGTGTCTCGTAGAACCTCACGGGGGGTCCCTGGTTGGCAGCTCGTTTCATGCGCTCAGGGTGACATTTCGAGCCTGTGTAAGAAAAGCGTTATGTGCACCCCATCGTTAATTCCGCTTTCAGTCATCGGAAGGCCTGGTATGACCGGTGTTGATGATATCTTTAGGGACAAGAGGGAAAACGTTCGATATTAATAGCGTTACCGCACGGCATCGTTTAGGTCGCGGCCCAAATATTTAACTTTATCCATATGACAGAGACAACAGTAGTCAGAACTTGTCAGATCGTTTATGTCGTGTACTCCATTTACCCAACCTTCGCATGCATGCTTATGGATAAGACGGACGTTAACGCCCAGTTATGATGAACGCTATATCTCAATGCGAGACCGCAGTCTTTTTCGAAGCCGCAAAAATGCTTCTATTGCATTGTTTACACAAAATTCAACGGTGAAGTGAAGGGTATAAACTAGGAACTCGAAGTCGTCCATCGGCTCCAAAGTTTCAGCATTGATGTGCGTAGTGTGCCGGGTCTTGCGAAGTCGCGAGAAGGTTCATTCTTAAACTGTTTACTCCAGACCAAGGTACAATCTAGTTTAGAGCAAGATGGGGGAGTTCTAGGACCATCAGATGCGACCAAGGTCCTTGGACAATTCGCGATAAGTAATCCAAAAATTGCCGGCAAGTTTTATTTCTCAAATCTCATAAAGGCGTGACGCATTATGCAGATTTTTAGCGTCCTTGGTCTGGTCCAGTCCACGGTTGAATGGAAACATTGAAAGCTCCTTATCCTAGACACAGACGTTTGCCTGCATTGCCGAGTGAAGCGTTCCTAAGAACACCGCTTACTTTCGGGCATTTCAACGCTTCTTCAGAGTGACTGTCCAGCAGCGAATTCGAATGCTCCGAGGAAGTGCTGTGTTGCTAGAATTTGTGGCGATATTCTAGAATTCGTTGAAGGTATGATCAAAACAACCTCTTCGACTAAAATGGCACAGAGTAGCACGTGTTTGTGCCTGACCAGCAGCAACAAAGTGGTTTGATGGGATGGCTAAAATGTTTGGCCGCTTCGCCCATGGAGCTGATGTCCTTCTTGTTCATGCAGATATGCATAGGGATTCTCGGAGAGAAATCGGTGTGTCATATGTGATAGAATGGCTTACTTAGGGCGTCCGATAGACCTGGAAAGCAGCATTTGAATATCCAGAGTGAGATGACATTCTCACTTGATACATTCTTCCATATAGCTGCTTCAGATCGACCTCTTATATCGTTCTCTGTCCCCTGGTGATGTTTCACTGATGAACTGGATAGGAAGACGATTGAGGAGCAGCTAACTGAATTAGTTGAGCGACTTGACAATCATGTGTTTGTATTCGTCATTATAAAAATGGACGCTAACATCGCGCAGTATGAAAGGAATTGCAACTTTTAAAAGAGAAACGAGTGGGTCGAAAAAGCTCCCGAAATCCCCACAATGGCCG
>LUCM01006935.1:0-30476 GCA_008360955.1 Fasciolopsis buskii
TGCGAGAGGCATGCGCATGGCAAGATCAAATTTTTACAAGGATGATGCACAGGAAATGTAGATGATAGAAGTGGAATGTGATAATATTGTGGGAGCAATAATGAGTTTTTCTACTTTTTTGCTTTTCACTGGCATACTTGTAGTTCCCCTATTGCTTTGCAGCATCTCATTTAACCTTCCAGTGAGCCTCTGAAAAACTCATTATTGCTCCCACAATCTTATCACATTCCACTTCTATCATCTACATTTCCTGTGCATCATCCTTGTAAAAATTTGATCTTGCCATGCGCATGCCTCTCGCAAATCAAGAAATATACAGTATTATTGTTATTATTATTATTCGATAAAATTAGCAGAAGATCCGTACATATCGGTTGGCCGTCCATGTAAATAAATGCTTGAGTTCGACCCACAGAGAGTTCATATGTATTTTGGTATATTTCTCTAATACTTTGAAAGGCATGCTTGGTTGCGTGATCAAATTTTACAGGAGTATTGCAAGTTACATCGAAAAAGCAAGTAAACATTGGGGTACAAAATGTGGGGAAATAGCAAAACTGGCGTAGTAGAAGGAACACGGTGTTTATATGCCCAGCGCAGGGTTCAACTGGAAGGTGGCATCGGGTGTGCAGGTGTCTGTAATATTCGGACTTAACGGGTCAATAAAATGGCCGTGAATGTTAAAATGTCATGAAGAAAGTCCCCAAAGGCCTTGGCTGAAAGGTATAACTTGTGAAAAACGGACAAATACAGCTGACGGGGAGATTATTGATGGCCGACAGAAACCCTGCATTAAACGGATGTGAGAAAAACGTCGGTCATTTCACCATGGATCCTGGAGCCGAGAAAATAGTTAGAAGCCATTTGAAATTGCGGAGGGACGAAGAACACTGGTGAAGAGTTTTGGATGACCCGTGTTTGAAGACATGAAAATTGGAAACGTCGTCGGCATTGAGGAAGGTGGGGATTGATATGATATGCGTTGAATAATATGTCTGACGCTGGTAAGCCACTGTGAAACAAAAACGGGTTTCTTTGCCCTTTTGTTTGCGTTTGGAGTTTAGCTGTTTGCAGTTACCGGTACAGTGATAGCCGCGATTTCCGAGGAAAAATTGGGGGTTATGTTCGCGATAGACAATGGTAGCGGCATCTGGAACAGGGATCTAAGTGTGACTGCCTTCGTGACAATTGGATGTCAAAGTGGCATGCACGGGCGGGCAGCTGCAGTAGTAAATCTGTGCAATTGGGAGGACTTGTCCACTGAGAGAATCGCAAGCATTGTGGATTGGACTATATGGCCTTGATATCCAGGCGGACGTAAAACAGGGTCATCAGTTTACATTGGTGAATCGTGCAGATTAAAAGCAATGTCCGCTTCATCGAGGCCGTGGAGCGTGTCGAGTTTGTCCGTCCTGGAATAGTTGATCTGAGGCCTTCGGTCAGCTTGCATTCACGGTGTTTTAAACGTGCGAGGATGGGGCCAGACACTAGATGGTAGACCCTTGGCGAGTCACGAGCGCAAGCGCACATAAGTGGAACGGAAAAGGAGAGATGGCAATCTGTAGGGATTCCAGCTGAGGGTTACGGTGCGCGCAAATATAAGAACGAGAAGTGATGACTGTAACGTGGATTGAGGCATTATTTGATGCCAAACTTCGCGCTTGAAATGATCTAATTGTTAAATGCATGCAGAAGAAAGAGTTTATGTGGATATTAGTCTGGAAGTAAGTAATATTGTGATGTGAGTACGTCTTTTTTTATATTCTTTGCTACATAAGCACTAAACAAGATAGAGGTAAGGTAAGAAACCGCGCCGACTTTTTTCATTGACGGAGTTTTTCTGCCTATGCCTACAATGATATGTATTTGTGGAAATCACTGGGGACAGAATTGTCTAGATCTTGTTGATTGGTAAGAGATAAGACCTCGAGCGTTGTATTTACTCAACAACATAGGTTCCTAGGTTGTTGGCAAGTCGGGCGCCTGACTCATAGAATCATTTTATTGTGATGTATGAATCGTACCAGTTTAACAAACTTTTTACGGTTATTGCCTTCCTACCTTCGTTTTTAGAGGTAACGGATGCAGGAGAAATCATCTTTATGTGTTGAGGTAGTTTATTCTATAAAGAGGAATATTTGATGATGAAGTTTTTCCTAAGTGCTATCCTCGACACAAAGAACCCAGTTCAATGCAGGCCATTGGGAATGTTATTTCTCATTTGGGGTGCGGAGATGCACACTCTTTTACCAATGATCTCATGAAACAAGAGAGGGTAATTTGGACTGGATGCAGCCATTAGGGATGGGGGATGGTTTTATGCAACGTTCCATGTAGCTTAGCGAGGAAGAGTAGACCAGAAGTTGCTCTGTACATGCTCGTTGAACATTCTCAATCTCGAGTCTGTCACTCTGCCGCGTGTTGGAACACACGATAGAACAGTAGTCCCGGATAGGTCTTGCGCGGGTTTTATATATTAATAACTTGCTTTCCTGGTTTCTAAAAGTTCTGTGCACCAACCGCTTTAGTCCTCTAGCTTTTGCAACTTGTATCAGGTGTGTGTTTCGAAACGTTGAGTGTGCTGGAGTAATGCAAACCCAGGTCTCTGTCGGTGTGAGGGGAAGGACTTCTCGGTTAAACTCAAAGATTCCCATAGAAATCTGCATTTGTATGTGAGTATGCTGATTTTCTGGGCCAAGGCTTTCATCGACCAAGCTGTGCACCATAAATCAAGCGATAGTAGATCATTTTCTACATTATCCATAGTGCTATTGATGTCACGAGGGGGAAACATGTATACAATTTTTATATCGCCTGCAAAAAGAAAAGGAACACCATGCCTAATGAAATGGAAAATGTCGTTCATGTACAGCAGGAACAGTGGTGGACCTAGTGCGCTTCCTTGAATAACCCTACTAGCAATCGGACGAGGCTTGGGTAGGGTTCCACTTACATTCTCTACCTGTATTCTAGAGGCCAAATAAGAGGGGACCAAAGCCAGAAGGGGGCATTTTATACCGTAGCTCTTGACTTGCATGAGGAGCTAGCCATGGCATACGCGAACAAAAGCCATTGCCATATCTAAGAAAATCACAATCACCGACTTTCCGTCGTTGGAAGCTTTCGTCACTGGGTTTGGGAAAATAGTCATCCACGTAGAACATGATTTACTTTGAGGGAAACCGTGTTCGCCGGCGTTAATGAGGTCACGAGCTGACAAGTAAGTCGGTAACTTACTTTGTATTATTCTTTCCGTAATGCGAGAGACAACTGGGGCGTGATTGATGGGTCTGTAATTAAATGGCTCCTGCTTTGGACCATTTTTGTGAAATGGGACAATGACAGAAGTTTTCCATCGCTGGGAGAGAGTGCCGGTCCAACGTAGAAATATGGTCTCACATTTGACAATAGTGGTTTATTATCACTTGGGTGGAAAGAGACTCTTGGACGGGACCCAGAGGGGACTGAAGGAAGGTCGGCGGCCGCTTTCAGCGAGTCAATTAGGGGCAACAACTGTGACTGATGCGCAATAAGGCAACGGTAGATGCATCTGATTAGTAAGTCCTGATGCCCGATAGCCACAGTTAGTCAGATAGAACCTTGCAGTTTATTAACGGTAGGGTGAATATACCGTGACGTTGAAAGGGTGTCTCTTATTTGTATATGAGCCTCCCCCGCGCTCATTTATCCTGTTTTTCCTAAAAGCATTGTAACCAATTAAAGCACCGTCTCGATCGAGGGTATTGCCGGTCAGCCATGTCTCAGTGATA
This sequence comes from Fasciolopsis buskii, assembly GCA_008360955.1. Classification (NCBI taxonomy): domain Eukaryota; kingdom Metazoa; phylum Platyhelminthes; class Trematoda; order Plagiorchiida; family Fasciolidae; genus Fasciolopsis; species Fasciolopsis buskii. The sequence continues at coordinate 3,771 of LUCM01006935.1, forward strand.
AGAATGAAACCATATTTGCGTCTATACACCAAGAGGCGGAGCGCGTGCACCTTATTTAGTAATGAGCGAGCGTTTGACAGTAACAGTGAAAATCGCTTAGTAGTATTAGCATCTGAATGTGGATGATTGGAGTAAATATCATCATGAGCGTATGATTCCATTTGGAATGGGTAAAGTGAGACGTATGCAAGGGAGGTAGGCCAGGAGGGACCTATGTCAGGAAGAAAAAGGGGATTGACATAATCGGGATAGTGATGTGAGGCAAGGGGCTTGGTTGGGTGTAAGGAAAACGCCGTTAGGCGGGGGATGCCAGTGGGTCTTGCCCATATCTGCCAGGTTGGAAGTAACTTTCGTTCCATCGCGCGTTGGTTGGTACCGACGGAGATGGTGGCTGGGCTAGATGTAGCCCAACGGGTTGGCGCTTGACGGTATCCATGTAGGGTGGTGGGTTATGAAGAGTTTGGCCAAATGGCTGCCCATGTAAAGAAAACTGGGAACCTGTTGTAAGGTGTGAGGGGTAATAACCGGTTAACTTGGGGGCATGGGCCAGCCTTCTATATCTTGATATCTCGGGTGTTCTACAGTGGGTCGGCTTATTTATTATGGAAATTCCAGTCACTGGGCCAGCTCTAATTAGTTTTTTTTAATGGTGCGCGTTGTGGTCTCTTGATAGCCGTTTGTGTCAGTGGCATCCACCCCGACGTTAACTTCGGAGTATGCTGGGCGAGTGGAGCGCTAGAGTTGAAAGTGGCACTGTGACCAGTTTAGTGTTTGCGGACAGTGTAGGCAGGTTAGATGTCCTTACCATACCGGCAGAATAATTGCAGAGTTCTGCCGAGGTTTTGGAGTAGGGATTTTCGAGTGTTGTTGTGGTGAGTTGCATCCTGACGTGGATGGTTCAAGGTGCAATTTTTTGCGTGGTTGTTAAAGAGGTGCGCACGTTGACTTGTCAAGATCTGCCTCATAATCCAGAGAGAATTGGGGGCTTGGAGATCCCGAATATAGGTTTTGTGTTTTCGGGGTGAAACAGGAAGACCTAATGGTCTTTTCTGTAGAAGATGGAGACGATGATCTTTTTTGGAGACCAAGTACCTTTTGCTGGAGCAGCGTTTTGTCCTCCTTAATCCTGAGAGTCTGTACAGGGTATTGACGGAAATGGTATCTTTCCTGCGGATAAACTGATGGGCAACTTTCCTGGAACTGTATTAGGAGCGGACAGCTTTTTTATTTGATCTTTTTTCGTAATCTCACAAAATGACTAGGGTAGTGATCCATGTTACACGCGTTCAGCATAGTTTGTTTGACCAGCTCTGGTAGTTGGCGGTCTGGGACGTTAAATATTATGGCATTTTATTGTTTCGGACACGCCTAAGCGAGTTGGAAAATATTGATTCGATGAATCGACTAGACCCAGCAAGTTCATGCAAGGTAGGATTTGACGATGTCTCGATACCATGGGACAGTGCAGCCAGCTTGGTGATCGCTAGCTCCGCTGAAGTCAGCTGGGTAACTGTGCTGATCAACCGTGTCTCCAAGTCTTCGAATCTTCTGTTTATTTCATAAAATACATCAACTTGCTTTACTGAGCAGTTTCCTATTTGCGATTTGGGCACAGATCGTGGCCTGCGGCATGGTGTTAAAATTTAATTTGAGTGAGAAAAAACGGACTACGTAAAAGAGACAAAAGTGGAGCACAAGCAGTATGCAGGAAAATTTGTGGAATTTTTCTGAACAAAACAGGGTTTTCTACCAAACGATAGATAAGCAAACTGGATGAAATTAGGGAAAAGAATTCAGCAGAATTTCAAACCGGGCGCTGACTCGTCAGGGTCACGATAAATGGGTAGATAGACAACCCATAATTGACAACCATACATTGCAAGGTTTGATAGCTATGGCTTAGTTCTGTTTTCCTCGAGAATCTAGATGCCTCTGGTTACTCAATTTCGTCGTTCTTTCTATAATTTAGACTGGCCTGTTGGTCCACCATACATTTGAATACAAATAACAAGATAATCGAAGGATTTTGTGCACCAAAAAACACTTGACCCGCACCACAAATCGAACTACTTTGCCGATATGTGATTAACGTCGGCTCATTAGAGCACCAACCATTTGTTTCACACGACGTTCGTCATTTTCTCATTTTAACGATGACCCAAATCCGACGACAGTTCGTTCGATTACTGCTTATAATTGACATCATTGTTCAATTTATAATGTATACATTTCTCGACATCCGAGAGGCAAGATCAAACTTAAACAAAGTGGACACATAGGAAACAAAAATTCAGTGTTAAAGGTGCAGCGTGTTTATGCTCTCAATAAAATAGCCAACAATGTCATAAGCTAAAACCGAGTTTTCGAGCTTTCAAGTCAAAGCCAGATGATCCTTCGCCAAAACTTTCTGGGGATGATTATGAATGGCGCACTGCGAGTCAATCCATGTTTAATCTCAACAAAGGTGCGTATCGCCGGTGCAAAATTTGGCTTCGAGGCAGTGGTGAGCGCTGTCATATTGCCGGGTTGCTCAAAAATAAAGAGGGTTATATGGTGAAGATGAAGATCAATATCGATGTAACAACGGGACGGGGATGATTCAAAACCGCACTGGATATCATATGAGATGGATGTAGAGTGGTAATTAACCACATTCGCGAGTCAAAATATTGCTGAGGATGAAACAGCGGGACACCTTCAGGATTGCATCAAACTATTTGCGGGACGAAATTTTATGAAGAATTGTGGACGGAGAGGCAATAGAATTCACAAGGGTGGTCAGTAGACTTGTGCGACTGGGTGCGGACTGTGATGTATGGCGGGAAGTGAAGGGGTACGCGTAAGAATTACAACCAGTCTTTAAATACGCTTGCCATGAATGACCTGTGTGTTGTCTTCGTTTATTGCGGAGATCATGGTGTTTCGTGGCGGTAAGGGTTTGTGGTTAGGGGATTGCGCGGCAGTGCTAGTAACTGTTTTGGCTGATCGTAGTGGCTTGTCTGAGATGAGGCGCTCAGGACGGTCGTTGGCGTGACTTTGTTTATCCTAGAGTTACGCGACCAGGTACTGGAGCGTCATATCAGGATAGCAGCTCCCCAAAAAAGATAGGCAACCAGCGCAAAGGATGGAATGGAGCTTTCGACAAGAGTTTGCGTTGAATCTCTGGTCATTGGTAAGCCTAGAGAAGAGCCAAAGCGAGAGATGAAAGTCTGGAAATTTTTTCAGCTGGTGTCAAGGTGAGTAAACAAAAATGGGAACGGCGATTATAATAAGTTTCTTACAAAGTTTACAGTGTCCGGACTATTGTCTTGAAATGCGCAGAAGGTAGATTTCCGTTTACGGGACGTGTGCAACGAACATCGTCTGCTTGCTCCCTATAGAATACATTGCTCAGTCAGTCCTAGGCTTCCTGGTTCTTATTTGTAGCTTGTTCCCTTTTCGTCTTCTGACATCTTCGCGTATGCAGATTACAGTGATCTGATAGGACGGATTGCGCAATGGCTGGCGAAGGAAGTCAATTTCTCTCCTGTTTTTGGAACTCGCCTGGCCTAGGGGCCTGGTGTACATGCTACAGGGAAACCGTTATAATTGATCATGATCAGTTACTGTCGGGGGATCACGTGCTTATGATGCACCGCAAATTGCTGGGAAAGGGCAGGACAGAATGGGCCGCGGAGGACGGTGTGGGCTGTATGCTAGCACGGGATTCGCCACGAGAATTCATAGAAAGAAGAGAAAGGAGAAGCATGAGAACATTAGGATGAGTGATTTGTGTTTGAGCAGGACGACAGCCACTTGTAACACATAGTACTTTTAGTAAGAGTGCATGCATAATTAAGGAAGAATAATGGCGGCAATTGTTCTGGACGTCAGCATACGCACCAGGTTTGTGGTCGGGAGGACAGAAATATGTTGAAAAATAGGGGGGAGTGGTGAAGCATAACTGAACAGTCCGACGTGCTACTTCCACAGACCGCCCAACAAAGCATCCAGATGCCCATCTACCGAACAGGTGCAGTATCTGGTTTCCCCTTTCGCAGGGTCAGGTCTGGGCTGATCGCATACATATTCATTGTAGAAGGTGGCCCATTCCTTTGCAGCCCGAATATGCTTTGGTTGCTGGGCTCAACCTTATACAGCAGACTTCTCTTTTTTCTAAAGGAGGAATGGTTGAATCCATATAGGTATTTTCCATAGATCCTCCGTCTGACCTTAATTGTCCGCGTTGTTTTTTCACAAATGCTGGTCTGTTTTCTCCAGGTTCGGAGATGCTGAGGCAAACCTGTCGTAATGATTCGGGTTCTGGCATGTACGGACCAAGGAAAACAAAAAGAAAACAGAAGTGGGAATAAGCAAGCACATGAAGAATGGTGGTCTATGCCGTAAAACACAGACCTGTACGTATGGCTCCGTCATCGTCAACACCGTGTCTTGCTTGTATTAACGAGTGCTGCTTGAAACGTACTGATGTGGGCTTGTGTGTTGCGTAAGCAAATCAGATCGTCTGTGTAACGTGGATAGAGCTTTTTAAGTGAAACTAGGCTGGGTACTTAAGGGAAAATAGTACCAGATTCGAGCTAGCAGGTTACTGGTGAGCAAGATGAGTAGGTAGGAGGAGTTAACGGAATCTCGAATATGTTCTCTGGTTAAATGTCTACGAAGAGAGAAACTAGTTCCGGTAATGCCCAGCATAAAGACAGGATCCTTTATGTTGGCAGAGTAAATCAGAGCAGAGACATCTATGGGAAAAGGAACCAGGGGTGAAATGACCGATGTAAGGAGGCTTAATCGCGGTTATAGATGCCATAAAACCCAGCATCCTTCTGCTATCACGGACCTTAATGTTATTTAGTGTTGTTGGCTGAGATCCAGGTTTGAAGACGTTTCTTTAGTAACTGTTAGAATCGTAAACCAACTTCGCACGCCCAAGTCTCTGAGAGATAAGGGTTGCATTTACGAATTAGGGTTTGAACAGTCAACAATTGCGGACTTCATTTTTGAAGGTCATGGCAGACGACGTTCTGAGATGCAACTGCTGAGGCATTGAGTTCCCCAAGAAACAATGTTTCACAATAAAACTTTTGCGCTAATGCTTGTTCTTGCCATGTCAGTTGTGACAATGAGCTTTGTGTTTAGAAGAGAGTAGGGGTTTGCTTTCTGAACTGAGGGGCTGAAATGCAAATGTTGCCATTGATGAGACCATTGAAGAATATTAAACTTGCTTTTGCACGCCGAAACCGCAGCGGTTCGAGATTTAGCATTAAACATCCTTCCTTGTAACTTCGATTTGACGAGATGCCTACAAGCGATTTTGCCGCACTATCTCTGGCTGGAGCAACTTAGAGAACAATATTCTAGAATGGGTCGAACGTGTGTTTTGAAGAGGCGTAACTGACTCTCCTTCAGCTTAAAAGTCCTATGTAGCGACCCAACTATTTTATTTGCTTTTGCAACTTGAGTAAGTGCTTGCTCCGAAAAGCTGAAGCTGCAAGAGTGGTTTAACCCCAAGTCACGAACCTTGTTGCTAATAGGGATGATTTGACTACCAATTATAAGGCTCCCTGTAGATAAGTTGCAGTTGTAGCATAGGACGCAGCTTTTGTCGGCTGAGAATTTCATCTACCATTCGTTTGCCCAAGTGTTGAGGGATATTGTGTCTTGGATTATTTCGGTGACAAAGAAGCTTCAAGCTTTAGGCTGGAAGGTGCAAACGATTTTGATGTCATCGGCAAATAGGAATAGAACACCGTTCCGGACGACTTTGAAGACAAATCACCGTACAAAAGAAACAGCAGGGGACCTAGTACACTTCCTTGAATTACACCACTGGTTACTCGTCTAGGGTGGGAGGTGAAACCATTTGCCTTCACTACTTGATTTCTGAATGAAAGATATAAGGTAAGCCATGGCACTATAGGGTCGATGACCTCATAAGATTTGATCCTTTTTATCAGCCTAACATGGGATGCTCTGTCGAAAACTTGTTCCATATCCAGATAAACTATCATCACCAACTTTCCAGCATTGACAGCAGTTGTAATTTTAGCCAGGCAGTCAGTCATACACGTAGTGCAAGATTTCTTTTGGGGGAAACCATATCGACTAGTGTAGACAAGTTTGTGGTCAGTAAGTTATGTGGACAGCCGCTTGTAAATCAAGCGCTCCATGATTCTAGAGGCAATAGGGGTATGGTTTATTGGTCTATAGTTGGCTGGGTCTAGTCGTGTGCCTTTCTTACGTATTTGAATTATGACAGACGTTTCCCATTAAGAGGGAAAGATGCCACATTGGACGGAGAGGTTGAATAGACTTGTCGACAATATTGAAATATCTCCTCCACCTAGTGTAAAGACTGCTTAAGGTAACGAGTCTGGTCAGGGTGATAGCTGAACTTTTTTCACCAAAGAAGCTATCGCTTTCGGTGAGAATGTTTCCAAGGCCAGGCATGGTAGATGGGGGTTGAAAGATTGCTATTAGTAGTTGGGGATGAGGCAAAGAATCTGCTAAATGCCTCAGTGATTTCTTGGGGGTTGTCAACATAAGTTTTATTGTAGGTGAGGTGATGGCTAGAAACAGCCGAAAACCTGGCGTCGTGTACACTTGAATAAACTAATTGGGCTGGAGCTGCTTGTGGGTCGGGCCGTTTTGCAGCACAGTTCTTCCATTTTGCTGCGGGAGTCTATTATCGTTTCCAATTGTTTTGGCAGGCGATTTACTCGCGGACACAAAGAAACTTCCCTGGTTCTAAGGAAGTCTTTCTGAATTCTGGCGATTTCATAGCTTAGTCAGTCATAACTGTTCTTTTTGGGGGGCATTGATTGAGTCTGTGCCGGCGTGATACTGTCTGGGCATTTGTGCAGGATTGAGCGAGGCTTCCCAGTAGCCCTTTGCCCCTCAATTGCTAGGAGGAAGGAGTCCCAATTACAACTGCGCAGGGCAGTTGGCAGACGACCTCAGTTCGCCCTAGGATCACAAATGCATCTGCACATATCTTTGCTTGTATAAATACATAGGTAGATGTGTAAAATATTTTGTAAACATAACAATAAGTGCTCTCATATATACACATATAAATCACCGAAACTTATTTCGAATAAAATTGCGTAAACACAGGAAAATTTTTTTGCCTTAGAGCAGGTATATTTGGAAAGTTGCATTCAATTACTTGTTGCATGTTAAAATGCTATTCATATGACTTTTGGGTGGCGCTTGCGCGACGGAGCAGAAGCTGCCATTACATCACTTATCCATGCCGGTCACTGCGCTTCATTTTTTGGTCGCAAAAGCTCTGTAAGCAAACAATAAAGCTGACAAGATTCATGGTCACTTTTAGGTGAATACATTGACGATTGAGGACAAAAATGATGCTGTTTGGGCTGTGTGGGAGAATGAAAGATTGTCAGTTTAACTTTCAGCAGCAAATTTTTATAAATCGTACGAATATATATTGGCCCATCCCAGTTAAATGTGAGTATGCAAGATCAAAACCGCCACGTCATTGACCGCAGTGGAGTAGTACCCAAATTAGGTGCCAAGTGCTGCTGACAGAAGGTTTTTAACAATGATAAACCTCCCCGATATATTGCTTCAACGATCCTCATGCAAAGCTCAAGAAAACCTCGGCTATACATTTTGGATAGTACAAATAATTAGTTGTTAACCATTCACTTTATTCGGATTATTCACGGGAACTCACTAAATGTATGCGTATGCATACAACGATGTTGACGTAGCTTTTGCAAGCAATTCATGGAAGTAAGTTTTCCAATGGCATCTTTATGACCAAGCAACGGACCAGGGTAACATAGCATCTCACGGTACAGGGCTTTGAAAATACCACGTTCTACAAATGCCCCAAAGTTTACTGTGGCCAGTTATCAGGAATTTTTGGCAGCTTCTGAAAGCGCAGGTGCTGCGGCGTTACATCTAGTGACAAACCATATGGTAAAATTCAGTGACGGGGTAAATGTGCGGCGGGAAGGTGGAGGATTCTCAGCTGCAACTCAATAAATGAAAGCAAAAACTACTGGTATTTCTAGCGCGATTATAAAAAAAGTAGTGACATTTCTAATTCGACTGCTAAAAGCAGTCAATTTGATGTATCAGCGGGCTTCCCTGTAGTTAACTAATTTGCTTTCATCATAATTATTCGTAAAACAATTTTGCAGGCATCCTTGAATCTCAGGCTAACTAGCGGAACAACATGCCTGGCTGAATTTAGGGGCATGCCAAAGCTCTAGGGTTGGATACGAATGCACCGACAAGTTTGCCAGTTCCGTAAGCTCATGCTGTGATAAAAGCCGACAATAAATCACGTGTTAAATTCATGTGCTAAGGAAGAAGCAACACACCGGCTTATCGCCAAACTTCCACCAACTATAGTATATCTAAAACGCAAATGGGAAAGGAAGGAATCTCCAGAAAACTTGGTGCTGTTCACAGCGATAGAGTTTGGGACCGGATGAGAAGTACAGCAGATTGGCCTCGAGACTAACCAGCAAGAGGACATGGAAAAATGCACGGTGGGGCATCAGAATGGTGGCCGGCACTCACCTCAAGTCCAATCTGTTAGAACGAAACGGCATGCGCAACATAATGGGACGAAATGGACTTTGGTAGAGAGACAATAAACAAGCACGAGATAGAAAGACAGAATACCTAACAATTAATGGGAAAATGTCGTGTAGTCTTATTGATGCTTGTGTTTGCACGAGTTTTGTACGTTCCAGACTGATCAACCATATAAATATGTGTATATCAACGTAAAACTATAAATGATTATATGAAACGATTCATTATTTAATTTCTAAAATTTAAAACGCGAGAGTGCGCGTGTACGGATGTTCGGAAAAGGATAGCAGATGGAGAATTTTGGTGGGAGCGGTGTTTCGGGGATAGGCAGTAAAAACAACAGGCTGCTCTGGGCGAAAGGATTAAAAAGCATTTCCAAGAATGTTGACCATGAGTTAAACCTATTCGTTAGTGTGTGGTAACCTTAGCCTGTCTAAATGTGTCATTTGCAGATATTGGATATCGGCGAGATGAACTTCCACGTCCAGGGTTGGCCATCGGTCTGGATGAAGCGTACAGAAAATGAAGTGTTTTCCTAATCCTGGGGTAAAGAGTGAGGAATAAACGGAGAACTTGGAGCGCATCTCAGTAGTTTTGCCGGTGTGGTAAATGGCGAATGTTGTAGGGGATACGGTGAAGCTAAAGAAAAGGTATGAGGGAGATTTTAGAAAGTTTTCTTGTGGAGACTTAAAAGGGGACTAAATTCATTTTTGGTCTGTGGAACCAAAGATGCCCAAGCCTGAAAACCGTGCAGCATTGTTTGTAGCTGATATTTGTAGGCCAGCCGGACGTACGTTTGGTGAATTGCTTTTGCATCCTGTTAGCTGGGGCTTGATGAATCTAGAGTGGCTGGTGCAGATTAAGAGAAAACAGTGGCTGATGCCGAGCACTGCTGTTGCGAGTAAACAGTTCCATCTTAAAAGAGGAATGAGAGTATAGCTTTGACGAATTGGAGGAGGACGTGTCGTGCAGTTCAAAAGACAGGGGTATTTAGGAACGAAGGCAGAAAATAGGAAGTCTGTGGGTTAATTTTAAGCCGTTTGAGCGAAAGGGGCCAAGCTGTAGCCTACGCCTCTAATGTGTGAACCTATATTTCTATGGAGAACAATCCATAATCCAATAGACATGCCATCTATCAAGGGTTACTAGGTAAGAAGAAATCTAGCTCATTGCTGTTAAGAAGTTCGCCAGGCTTGAAGAATCAGACGATTTTTATGTCGTCAGCAAAGGGGAAATTGGTGCCGCAGGCGACTCAATTTAATGTATCATAGATACGCACCAAGGACAAAAGGATAAATCACTTTGCGTTTCATAACTCCGTTGTTTATGAATCTTACGTCAGTCACGTGTGTATCGCCAAAAAGAACTGTATTCGCTGTGACAAATGGGAAGATAGCAGGGCAAAAGTGGGTCGCTGACTCCAAAGCAGCGCAATTTAGGAACGAGATTTTGATATAAGATACAGTCAAAAGCCTTGACCGTGTCAAAATAAACAACAATGAACCTATTGCTGCGGTCAGTCAGGCTGGTGGGATTATTTAAAAGGTTAGAAATGCACTTGCAGCAAAACATGTATTTAAGACACTTATGTTACCTGGTATTCAGAAGACTGTTTGCAGGCAGATAGCTTAGTTACGGCTGTCATGACACCGAAGAATATTTTAGATGCCACATGGTGATAACTCTTACTGAAACCGGGAGTTCCTGAAACGCAAGCTGCAGCAGGAATTCCTCCTCCATCTTTAAAATGGTACATGGCCTAGTCCCAGGTGTAAGTTTGACAGGGAAAGATAGCCACTTTGAGGCTGCATGTTTTTGGCGACTTTAGTAGTTAATTAACGTTGAACCCAGTCAGCCGCCGGAAACTGGGTCCTGGACAAACGATTTGGCCTCATCCTGTTAACAGTTACCACAAATTTTAATCCTGTGCGAATGATACTTGGTTTATTACCCCGTCAGAGACTGATTTCGACTGTAGATGGATGTACGGATCTTGCCACAGCGCTGAGCAATTCGGACATAAATAACTGCGTCAAAATATTCCCGCGGTTGCAGGAAATCTTGCATACAACAGGATCCTCCAAAGAATTTTGTGTTCTCTTCGCGGGCACAAAATCCAGCGCGTCCATGAAATAAATAAAAAGTAGTTTTGTTCCATTACCTCCAGTTCTAAGCAGCAGGTTTGCGGAGAACCAGTGTTACAAACCAGAAGACGAAACAACATACGAGTTCAACAATTTGGATCTCATATCCTTTCATCCACTATGAGGCCGTATACGTTTTTCACAGACCTCCTATTTTAGAGACTTCGATAGAAAAACTACTACACCAGTTTCTCCCAGAACTATCGGCATTATCCTTTTGCTCAAGTTCTGAACGGGGACCAGGCTGTTTCATTTTGTCTTATAGTCGTATTTTTTATTTTTCTCAGCTGTTCTCAGTGATGACGTGTCATTTCCGGTAGAGGCTGAACGGTTATCGAAGATATAATTCATGCGACTTCAACTGGTGGTGCAGGAATTAACCCCAAATTAATTTGTAGAAGGTAGTCAGAGTTCTGCTTTTCTTGAATTATCCTGGCCTTGCTGCACTGCGTGAAAGACTGTCAATAATCACGCTTGCCGATTTGATCATATTATCAGCCCGCAATTACACGACGTGCTCCGGAATTTTATGGTCACTAAACGTTTTACGCTGCTAAATGCTTACGGTTGATGGGTCAGGATGGCATAGAGTTTCAAGATGATAGTTCACTACTAATCCCTCTTTATTCCTCGAAAGGACTTTTGTTTCAAACCCACTAAGAGACCCGGACGTTCAGGACAGAAACATTGTTCGATTACTACTTTGTTCAGTCTTTCGCCGGTGAATTTGCCATGGCTAACAGCGGGCCTGCGACTTGGAGTAGGTTGGAGGACTTAAAGGTAAACGTCGGTGGGTTGAAAATGTCACACTGCGAGTTCCACGTGCCGAGAACATTAGGGAGCCTGCAGAACACTCCAGGTGTCGGAGCCTTGGCGAACATTGTTATCAAATGGGTTCCACTAGTAATAAAGCAAAGGAGTGCATAAAGTTCAAGGGGGTTGTTGTTATGGCCGATGACCATTCCAAGGATTTTGGTGCTGCAGATTTCATTCCTGCTACTAATTTTCTAAAAGAATCTGCCCACAGGCTGTGTGCTCCTGTGATATCGTGAGTTGCGAGTGCTTGTCTTGTGCTTCAGTGTGTGCATAGACCAACCAAACTCGGCAACATACCAAATCTGGCGACGGGGTTTTCGAACTCAGCGCAATCAGCCGATAACCGCCGTGGATTTGGACAGAAAAAAAATTTTCCAGACCCAGCTGAAACCAATAGAGGTTCTAACTCAACGGATTGGGAGTATGACCACAACAACCGCCAGCCCGGAAATTTCATCTGATTCCCTGCTCCACTCAATGACCGATTTCCTACACGAACCACAGTGCGGCGTTACTTTTGAATCCGGGTTCAAACGCTACGATGACGTGTTTACCGTCGATCTAGCGGACAAAGACGACAACCAAAGTACAATTACTCCTGCGAAAACTGGGTCCTGCGGTACATTAACTTCATCTAGCCGGATGAACCATCAAGCCGCACATTTGACCAGACTGTTCAGACTGTAAAGAAAATTTTCGGTGAACAATCTTCCCTGTTCAGCACACGATATCAATGTCTGAAACTGGTCAAACGGGACGTGGACGACCTGGTAACATACGCAGGAACTGTTAACCGTGAGTGTGGCAGGTTCAAACTGGGTGCATTGACAGAAAACCAATTCAAGTGTCGGATTTTCTTTTGTGGGCTTCAGCCCCCAAGCCATTCAGACTTGCGCACCCGTCTTTTAGCCAAAATCGAACAGCATCCGGAGACAACTTAGGAACAAATCGTAGACGAGTGTGAACATTTATCTAATCTGAAACATGACGCGGCCATGATTCAATGACATGAAAGGTCCTACAACAGTGTGAACGCTGTTAAAGCTAGAAATCCGTCCACGCCAGCTCGGAGGTCACATACACAGTTCAAACCCGCCAAGCCCCCTTGCCTCGCAGGTACTGTGGAGCCTGGCACTTTCACAAATTCTGTCCTTTTCGCACCCACCACTGCAAACAGTGTCGTCATGTGGGTCACAACGAAGGCTTCTGCCAATCCGAAAGATTTCCACGACCAGCTCGTTTCAGCCCAGGCAAGCCAAAGTCAGCTGACGACCGCGCGAGCGTTCATTCATTTGGTCTTGTGGCTGCCTGTCGATTGAACGCCGCCGACAGCAGGAGGTTTGTCACAATCGACATAAACAACCATCCAGTCTGCCTTCAACTGGATACTGCGTCAGACATATCAGTCATATCCAAATCAACTTGGCATGATATTGGTAAGCCGCCTATCCAACCTACTTCAATCGCGGCAACAACTGCCTGTGGCGGTGCTTTGGATTTAGCGGTACAGCTCCAGTGTACGGTCAAGTACAACGACAAACTGGTATCGACGCTGTGCTATGCGGCAAAATCTGACATCAACCTGCTTGGCGCTGACTGGCTGGAAGAATTAGGCCTCAGCAACTTGCCGATAGATACCTTCTGCAACCGCGTTCAGAAGTCACAACAGTACACCGAAACACTGGTAAAGCTGTTTCCCTCAATTTTTGAAGATGGCATTAATTGTTGCACCAAGTTCCAGGCCACTCTACAACTAAAAACAGACAGTCAGCCTGTCTTCCGCCCCAAAAGCCCAGTCCTGCATGCAGCTCTACCCCGGTTGGACCAGGAGCTAATGTGTCTGGAGGACCTCGGAATCTTGGTCCCTGTAAAATTTTCCGGATGGGCGGCTCCCATCGTTGTCGTGAGGAAAGCTAACGGCATTATACTCCTGTGTGCCGACTTTTCCACAGGACTGAACGCTGCATTAGACGACGATTTTTATCCACTACCGATCCCGGAAGACATTTTCACGAACCTCAACGGCGGCACCTGTTTCGCAAAGCTGGATCTCGCCGAAGCTTATTTCCAGATAGAAGTGGCCCCTGAATCGCAGACGATGCTGACAATTATTACACATTATGGCCTGTATCCATATGCCCGGCTACCATTCGGTGTAAAGACGGCCCGTGCTATCTTTCATCGTGTGATCGACACTATGCTGTCGGGCCTGCCCGGAGTGCCAGCATATCTGGATGACATCATAGCTACGGGAAACTCCCAGACAGCCTATACGATTGCCCAAAAACAGTTCTTCAACGCATAAAAGATTACGGTCTACGCCTGCGAAAAGATAAGTGCCAATGTTTTATGAACAAAATCAAGTACCTGGGGTTCACCTTCGACGCGGATGGCCGTCATCCTCACCCGGAGTATGTCAGGGCGATTCAGCAAATGCCCGCTCCAAATGGATATATCGTCTCTCGGGGCCTTTCTTGGTTTAATTGGCCATTACAGTGCCTTTCCTCCTGATCTCCATCGAGTACCTAGTCCGCTCTTAAGGCTGCTACAAAAAGGACAGGCCTGGTGCTGGTCACGGCAATGCCAGTCGGCGTTCGACGAGCTGAAAATGATGTTGACATCGGATGTACTTTTGACCCACTAAAATCCCAGCCTGCCAATAATTGTGGCTGCTGAAGCATCAAACTACGCAATCGGAGCGGTCATCTCTCATGCGCTTCCCAACGAATCTCAGAAGGCTGTGGCACATGCGTCCCAAACATTATTTTCGGCAGAAGGGAACTACGGCCAAATCGAGAAAGAAGCGCTTGCGCTCGTGTTCGCAGTAAAATGTTTCACATGCTTCTTCACGGCCGACGCTTTACTCTACTGACCTATCACAAGCCGCTCCTGTCCATTTTCGGTTCAAAGAAGGGCACCTCAACATTTGCCGCCAGTTGCCTACAGAGGTAGGCAACCATTCCCCTGGGATGCAATTTCGACATCGTATTCTGCAAAACCACACATTTCGGCCAAGTGGATGGACTTTCTCACTTTATTAACGGTCACCCCACGGGGGATGAGGATACCGTCATAGCTGCTGTTTCCGCGGAGCAGACCATCACCGATGAATTTTTGGAAGCCGTCCGCGCGACACCAGTCACGACAGGTGAATTCCATCGGGCCACGTCTCATGACCCAATCCTACGGCAGGCAATAAAATTCGTTCAAACCTTCTGGCCTCATGATCAACTAAACGATGAACCATTGCATTTCTACCGAAGACGCAAATCACTCTGTGTCGTCCAAGGTTGCTTATTGACATCTCATCAGATAGTCGTGCCTAGGACACTGCGGTCGAGACTCTTGCGGCAATTCCATGCAGGTCATACAGGTGTAAACAGGATGAAGACTATCGCACGCAACCACGCCTAGTGGCCAAGGATAGACGACGACATCATGGCCACGGTGCACAATTGCTCAAATTGCCAGGAAGCGACCAAAATGCCACCAAAGCAGATGAATGTGCCATGGCCGACCCCAAGCCAGCCGTGGTCCAGGCTACACATTGATTTTTCCAGGCCTATTAAAGACATTCATTAATTGATACTTGTCGGTGCTTTAACAAAGCGGCCAAAGCTGATTCCAATAAACCCTGCCACATCCTCCGGCACCATCACCCCTTTACGATGCTTGTCTTCTCAAAACGGGGTGCCTGGTCGAATAGTGTCGGACAATGGATCTCAGTTCACCTCCGCGCCGCTTCGCGACTCCTGCCGGCAAAACTATGTGCAGCACACACTCGTACCTCTTTACCATCCGCAGTCGAGCGGTTAGGCGGAGAGGTTCGTCGACACTTTCAAGCGAGCATTACTCAAATTGCCAATGGAGGAGGCAACGGAAGAGGCCCTACAACAACTTCTATTGGTGTACCGCAAAACTTCAAACCCAAAAACACCAGGAGGAGTCTCTCAGCAGAAGTTTTAATGGGCCGAAAGCTGAAAACCATTCATAATGCCTCATTGCCGAGTTCGCCAACTAATCCCAGCGTGCCGAAAGACGGCCTGACCGAAGGTGCATTGGTGTACGTCAGAGATTACAGACCTGGTAATCCAGGCTGGACTGAGGGAGTCATTCAACATAAAAAAGGATCCCGGTTGTATGCGGTCGCTGTTGCAGCCGAAACTTGGACCAGACCCAAAAACAAAACAAGGGAACGCTACGTGGAGTCCCTGGTGGACACAGACACGAAAGTCTCCCTCGAAATGCGTTTAGACACCTTCAAATTGCCGAAAACGTTGGCACCAACGAACTCAATAGATACAAGCCTACTCCCCCGTCGATGGTCTGACCGTCCACGGCGTCAAACCAGGCAATTGCAGGTAACTCCAAAGGACGCTGCGTATCAGTAACGCTTTGAAACAAAAAGAGGAGGTGTTATCCTTTTCTCAATATTTCGAAATTGACACTATTTCAAATATTGCGCCGTTGAATATTTTATATGTCCGCGAAAAGTTTCGTAAAACCCATTCTGTGATTGGCTAGTCCACACATCGATCAAGGCCACCCAACAAAGCTATATAAACGATAGAGCTTACTTGAATTATGACTTGTGTTGGTGGGTCACCAATAAACGCGCGACAGTACTCTGTGTTCGTCTTCTCTCTTCCGCTGGCGGGTTGGGCTAGCTGTTCGTATTTTGCAGCGCTTACTGCTTCGTCTGGCTGCTCATCCAAGGGAGCAGCAGATCTGTCCCATTCGTTGTGGGACTACGGGAATTGAGTCTTGAGCCCGAAGTTTTTGTCTCCAACCTCTGTGTGTGTGTTCGTGTCCTACTAGGCCACAGGCTGTGTGCTCTTGTGATATCGTGCGCCGCGAGTACTTGTGTCTTGTACTTCAGTGTGTGCACAGACTAACCAAACTCGGCAACATAACAGTTGTTGAGCCCAATGTTCCTAATAGTTTGCTCGCTAAGACATCAACATTCCAAGCTTCGTTTATCAACGATGAGCCTGGACCAGGCTGAGTAAGAAATGTAGGCGTCATATGTGCTCCCGAATCTTCAAATTCAACGAGCTGAAAGCAGGGTAGTACAAAAATAACTGTCAGATAATTTTTAAAAGTTCCGGACTAACGAAACCAATAGTTCCTGAGAGGACGCACTAGAAAATTAAAACATTTTGTAGAACACAAATGAAACGTGCGGCACCCTTGCAGTCAGAACGCAAAAGTTCTCTCACATCCAGGAGCTCCAAAAACGACTCACGGACCATCAAAAATGCCGTTGCTTTTGCGAGGCTCTTGACATTGATTTCCATTACAAACTGCCCTCCTCACAGCAACGACTGACCACAGTACCCACCATGTCCGCAAGTTGACTGCTGCTGCCACAAAAAATGGGTGGCCTCTAACAATCCGGATATTTTTGAATACCAGCTTGGACGTTGACGCTTCAGGAATACTTACTTTTACTCCTAATTTCTATTTTTCACCTTATAAACTACTTTGCTTCTCTTGCTGCTGCAGTTTTGCCCTTTTTCCATCACTCTTTGCATGTTCCCTTTTATTCTGCACCTTGCTTTACGCTCTTTCCACAGGCAGCGTCTCAAATTCTAATCACAGGTGGAATCTCGTGGTTTCGCCCCGCGAAAAAACGCCATCGAATTAATGTGACGAAATCTAAGTCGATTTTCAAAGCTGGCCTAATGAAAAATAATGTTTAGTTTGGTCAATTCCCTGCAAATTCCTAGGGAGACATTTTACCCATACTGGGCCATCGAATTCGAATGATCACCTCTGCTCATCTTGACTTTTGCATTTGTTCACTGTCTTCTTCGGCTTGTTTATGCATATTCGGCATCCCCAAGCCTACATTGAACAATGTCGAAGTCTTCTATTGGAAGCGACCATGTTCAGGTCTTCGATTCTATCTACCCCACTTCACAAGGAATCCCTTCTGTCCATTTCCAAAACCTTCAAGCTCCAACCTTTCCCTCAATTTAAAGTTCTTTACCTTCTGCAGCAGGTATCTTCCTTTCAATTCGACCGATCCTTTCGGCTAAGTCAAAATTTAAGCATCATTTCAAGCGCTTCCTTCGGCTTCAGTATCTAGATTCAATTCAATACATTCCGTTCCCTTTCTCCATTAATAATTTATCTCTACTTGCCCTTCTACTGAATTTGCATCACTAACTGTGCTTGATGGCTTTTTTCATGGCTTATCTTTTTCTCCGCCAAACTAGCTGAACGTATGCTCATCTCCCTTACTCATTTATGCAGATTTGTGCGCTGCATCCTCCTTACCTCTTATTTACTTATATTAAACTATCCACTTTGGCTAACAAAACAAGTAACAACCTAGATGGCTTACACTGCAGCTTACACGCTCACTTTCTTTGCTTCCTATAACTAACTATCCACACCCAAATCTGCAACTGAAAGAAAAGCCAACCGCCAATTTCGCTTTTCATTCTAGGCAGTTTAATGCTGCTTTGGCGTTAACAAGCAACTCACAATCTGGATACTTCAACTTATACTAGTATGGGATGCTGTTGTCCTGGAAACCCGGTGTCTGGCTCGTCCTACCTACAGTGTGCCCGTATGTTGTCCCTCACCCTAGTCACACCAGTGCCAGGCGCCGCCAGATCCACCGTTTTCGATGGGCTCAAGTCGGAGGGGACCCCTGCATGCAGCTTCGTGCAGACGCAGCTGGGTTCATGTATCACACCCACGGGGTTCGACTTCTACTATGCTTCCCATTTTAGTTGCCCGAAAAATGGTCGGCCCAAAGCTAGCGCCGTTTGATTAACTGTCTAATCTCCATGGTCACGCGGACTCCTATGTATTTACCACCTTCTGCTGCTCACAGGTTTCTTTGTTAGTCGTTTAATTCTCAGACAGTGGAAGGGAATATGCGGTGTACTTGATATGACATGCAATAACAGTGGTGACAAAATGAGAAAAGGGGATCACAGGCAAGGAACGAAGGATCGATAAGGTGATGAATAATATAAATTGGATGTCATCTGGATAACAGGCGGAGATGGTAACAGATAGGTGAGCTAGACACTGGAGCCGAAGTGGGCTTCTTGTCAGCATTGATTTTAATGAATAAGAGTTTGGTCACCTAGATCTCAATTAGCACTCAACAGATCCCGACAATAATTAGACAAAGGCGGACCTCATTTCAACACTAAGAAACCATGGAGGCACTGCACAGTTGTTTCTTTCTTGCTAGGAATCATCATTAGTGCGTATAAACCAAGCCTAAACTGAAACGTGGGTGGTTTCGTGAAACTATGAAAAAACTAGTAAAGGAAAA
This sequence comes from Fasciolopsis buskii, assembly GCA_008360955.1. Lineage (NCBI taxonomy): Eukaryota > Metazoa > Platyhelminthes > Trematoda > Plagiorchiida > Fasciolidae > Fasciolopsis > Fasciolopsis buskii. The sequence goes on from LUCM01006935.1 coordinate 22,602, forward strand.
CCTGTGGAAAGATCTATGGGTACCTATAGGACCCCGAATGGGCAACAGAACTTTATTGTGTTTGTTCGAAGAGTTAGTTGTTGTACCTATGCAGAATTACACGCTTGGAGGACGTACATTGAGGACGTTGGAGGTTAAGAGTTCACCGGTTGGTTGGTGGTAGTACTTTACTCATAAGGCGAACAAAGTAATTAAGTCTTCCTTCATTCCTTCAGGGGAAAAATGTTCCTTCAATATGTTGTCTGAACCCCGAAAACGATTTTTTACTCTGGAAACATGTGAATTTAGGTGAACTGTTTTTGTAAAGGAGACAAATAATGGCAATAAAGTGCACAAATTCTGCAAACGTTTACTCTATAACTACGGCTGTTTAACGATAAATAAACTAGCCACTGAGAGAAGAAAACGCTCGGGAATTCCAAGAGAATGGGAGCAGGTTCCAAGTTTATGGCGCGGGGAAGCTGCTGTCGCTTGCACCAATATTTTAAAGGGCGTCAGGCTTGCTGCTACGCTTCGCAGCCATAAAGATTCTAAATGCAGCAAAACATAACGTTCCATTTCATTCATGCAAATTATTAATCGGCAAAGTGCTCCCAGACGACCTTCACAAAGTCTTCAATTGCCAGTGATGTCGGGCTTCGTGGGGGCACAGGCCAAAGGGTGATATTCTGAAATATGTTCTAAAAACGTGTAGCCTGCCTGCTTTCGGCAAGAACGTTCTGCACACTAGCCTCAGGCATTTCGTTATCTTCTCAACTGCTTAAGTCATCTTCCGAGAATTTTGCAATACAGGAAAAACCTAAGCCGGGGTCGCAAACTTTAGTGTTAATCACGGTGATTTTGTTGCCAAAATTTGGGGTTGCAGTGCATGTGGTAAACCTTTAGCCCATTGTGCTGCTTTTTCTTGCAGGGGTTTCATCATCCAGCATTTTGCTCAAGAGCCCATTAGCCCTGAGTCATGTGCTATGTTGATGAAAGCGGAGTCTAGGGCTCCGGAGCTGAAAGTGTAGACAGTTTCAATGTCATCGGCAAATGGAATAAAAACAGCTTTGCCAATAGCGCCGTTGAGGTGGAACACACATTGGCGGGCTTAGAACGCGGCCTTCGATTCTACCACTAGCCAGTGACATAGGTCACGTTATGAGGCCATCTGCACGAACAACTTGGATTCTGGATGGCATGCATGATAAAACCAAAATCGGACTGGTTCACCCATGCCATAAAACAGGGTTTAATTTGGAAACTCAGGATGAGAAGCCGTCAAAGCCCTCTTCATGTCAAAACGATTTTACGACCAAAGGTATCCTGGTAATAGGCACTGTAAAATGTTTCCCAAGATCTCTGGTGCCCGTAGTAAGAGACTGATCTCCCGGGTAACCATGCCACCTTGGGCTAATAAGCTTAGGTTTTGTGATATGTGCAACAAAACTATGTTCAATTAAAATTTTCGTAATTCTGAAGAATGCGCATGTGTGGTTATTCGAGCGGAATTTGGCATGGTCACAGCGTGCGCCCCTTTGTGAATGAGGATAATTAGAGAAATTTTCCACCGTGTCTGAATGCTTGGCAATGGGCAGACGAATTAAGGATGTTTGCCAACAAAACTAAGGTATCAGTTACACCAAGCCAGAAAACAGCAGAATTGAGTCAGGCCCAAGACTTTTATTACCAGCTGGGCTACTTCCTTCGGAAGAGGCGCGACCGCTGAGCATGACATTGCAGACAAGCGGGGTCGGATGGGCTATAGGATAATTGTCATTCACCAGGGTAGATGCGGAGAAAACACCTGATGCTCCTGCAGTTTATTGTGGGTTGCTAAAGTAAATATTGTCGTGAATGTCATATGGAATGAAATTTTCTTATCAATTGAAAGGGCTGGTTTTGCGCTTACACAAATTTTCAGCTCTGCGTTTTCGCTGGTCTGGAGAAAGAAGCTGTTGCTTTTTGGTTTTGCGGTTTAACACTGTTTCTAGAGTTCCAGTTACACTATGTCCTTCAGAAAGTCTCGCTGGAGTTGAGCAAGCTTAATGATTAGTCTGCCTCAATAATTTCTTTTGGTAAGCATGCTGGCCCATGGAACGGAACATTGGCATCAAGGCATTTGTGCAGTTTGGAAAGAATCTCGTCAAGGATCAGCCACATCCCCCATGTTTAATAGAGCAGACCTAATAAGCGCTTGAAACAAGCACATTTAATCGATTCCAACTGGGTCTAAAATAAGCTCCGTAGTCTAGGGGGTGCGGCTAAGCAGCGGAGGCACTGTGAAACAGCGGCCAATGAGCGTGTGCTAAGACTATCGTGAAAATCAAGTAAAGTATATTGCTGTTTCTTGTTGGTTTGGTCACGTTCTTAGGCCAACTATTGTAAGGAATACATTCAAGGAAAGGGAGCATTAGTTACATTGCAGAAACGTGCTTGATCAAGATCCGAGTGTCATAACATCTCCAGAAACCTCCATGAGAGGCGGCAGGGTAGAAGCAATATTCATTATTCAATTTGTTATCAAAAAATTATTCTGGCGAGAGCCAGTAGACACATCCAACGAGGAGGCCTTCATTACCAGCCTCAAATATAACCCGGACGGCATCCCGCATCTTATTCAACGTGGGATATCATCTCTACTGGTCCCTTTATACATATAGGCAATCCGCCCTCCGCTAAGTTTTTCGGGTTTTCCTTAAGCTTATACGACCGGAAATATCCGTGGCATTGCCCGGGGTGCGATGACTGACCCATATCTCGGGGAATAGTAAGCAATTTAAATCTGTCTGGGGCAAACAGTGACAGAGAAATCTGGTTTTAATCATTGCGAATCAGGCATTAGACAAGGCATTGAAATTGGACTGGAAAGGCCCTTGCAAGCGAAAAATTTCATGGTGGGCAAATATTGATTACTCGCTGACTGAGAACCCCCAGGATACTCATAAATTTTACTTTCACTCCATTTTTCAAACGTTTCCTGCTTTATATTCTGACCTCCCTTATCTGGGAGGGTGTTGCATCGTTGCACTTGGAGAGGGATTATCCTCAAGGATATTAGAACGGAATTTCTGGTCGGTCTATCCAACATAATCTCCCTCCTCTGCTCTCAGTAGAGAGGGAATGCTCTGAAGTTACCAGTAACCGTTGGGCTATTGCAGGAGCATGGAGAAGACGATGGCTCAAGACAGAAATTTGGCACTTTGCTAGGCTGGAACTGGTATAGAACGGTAGGTGATTTGTCAAGTGACTTGAGCAGAAGGTCTGGCGGGTGGTCAACTCGTGGACTGGGGTGATTTAGTCCATCAAGACTACCTTCAGTCTAGTAGGGTGTTGATGCCATGAGGACCAGTGAAAGCAACAGGAGAAAACGAGTAAACGAACGAGCTAGCCTCTCTGGGTTTGTTGGGCTATAAAATGTAAAGGCAACCAAGTGGCCAAGTTGGCCACTATACTTTGGATTGTCTACAGAGAGCACGATGAGACACACGCAGAGTAGGTGGGGCAGGATGGAGTAGGTTGGAGGAATGGCTGATAATAACAACACAGTTTTGCGGGGTGGGTGATCCGCGTGGTTTTAAACAAGATGTCAGCGAGATGCCTTCTGAATGTAGCTAATATGGCTCTCGAGTTGGAGATATATTTCGTTCAACCGTGTGCTGGCTGGGGCATCATTGATTTCGTAGTAAGGAGAATAAAACGGAACCCAAGGATGCTCGAAGCCGCGTACGATGGGTGGCGAATGAATATGAGCTAGACCAAAGATGCATTCCCGCCATTTCAATGCTCTTTCCCTACTCTTGCACGCCCAAATCCTCACACCAACTACCAGTATCCAATAAATTTGCAAGATTTACCCCTGAATCCCCCCAGGCTCCCTGGCAAACTTTGGATAACTGTGTTTCGCCCTTTGAGCTACAACCTATCATGAGACCCCTTTCCCAACCCACTCTTGTCCGGTGCTTACCCCAATTGCCCCAGCCAGGAAACATTGCTCTCCTAACTCCCGCGAATTCCAAAATTTATGCCTATCCCCAAATATTTATGCGCATACCTGTTAACCGGCTTTTTCCTCGGAATTTTTCAAAGCCCCCTCCCCGCTGACTCCCTTGATTGCCAGTTCCGCCGTGACAAGGTCACAGTTCGACCACCTAACACCAACCCACCCACACTCATACCACATTCCCCACACTGGCATCCTCTGACAACCGGCTCATTAACTCCCAAGCTACTTCTATCACCTTGGTCTTCAGCCCGTAAATCCCTTAACAAAGGCAGTCCCTCGCTGGCCAGTATACTTAACTATACTGAACTTACTCCCTTATCACAGCTGTGCACTATCCGAACCTTTAATGTATCCCTTGATTATATGACCCCCATAGAACCCACCTCTTGGATACCACGTGGACTTAAATGTTCCCGTGAATTTCCCCTACTCCTCCCGAACTCCCGCTCACTGACCCATAAAGTAAAGGAGCTAAGTATCAATAACAAGTGATGTAAGGACTGTATCGAAAGATCGCTGCGCCATATATTGGCTCGCAATTGTGAATGATAAAATGTTTGACTGTAAAACTTGCCTTGAGAAAGATTGCCCAAGTTAGTCAAAACGTTGGCGCATTACATCTACCAATAACGCTGTGTTATTACCATTATATCATTCACAATAAAAGCTGAGATTGTTAGCAGCTAAAAGCTCTTGAAAACAGAGACTTGGCTAACAGACCGCATCTCCACTTCGTCTCTTTCGTTGGCAGGTTATGGCCCTACCAAACCAACAGATCAACTCGTAGAGGCGGCGGTTGCCCAGCCTGCTTGAAGCAGCCACAAAAAGCTTCCGTTCTCCATCGCCCACTTTTTGATTCTATCCTTAACACAATTTGGCTTCTGGTACAACTACCCGAGCTCCCAATCCACATAGACCACCAAAATCGATTAGTTCTGACATTTATCGTTTTACCCAAGCCTTCGTTTGTCTTTCTGGTATCCAGTCCAGCCGCAAATAGCTGCAGGTGACTTTATTGCCCATAAAATTTGTTGGCCCTCTTCATCCGCTCCACTTACTCTACTCGACTTTGTTTCTGAAGCACACGCGGAGGGATGGACTCACCATCTGACCATGCCTACAAGATTCCATAATATCCTAGACTTAGTTTTTACCCACAGCACTCCTAATGTTGAGGTTTCAGTTCTAAAATCCTTCCGGTGGTGACTACAAGATGGTCCCTTGTGTCTTCTCCTTTGGCAACAAAACTTCCTCACCCATGTGTACCCACCATATTACCCCTTCCTATATGTCGACTCGTAGGGACGAAATCCCTGAAGCCCTGCTAACCCTTGATCAGTTCAATTTCTTGGGCCGCCAAACCCAGCTCAAAAGACTTCCCACATTCTCAAAGCTCGCTCGTAGCCCAAATCGTCGACCATTCCGAAATTCTTCATATTTGATAGAGTTATCTGTAGGCATCGCAGAAGCATTCAATACATATTTCTCTTCTACCATCACCAATGACAATGGGACACACTCTGAAATCCACCCCATGTTAACTTCGGTTGGATTATCCTCCATCTAATTCGACGTTGCTGGCATCATCAAAGTGATGAAATATGCCAGGCCACCCCACAGGCCTGGCCCTGACGGCATCCTATTTTGCACCGCTAGTTCAGATCTTCCATTATTCCTTCTAAATCTGTTTTCGTTCTCCATGTCCGGCGATACTTTTCCGTCAAAATGGAAAACCTCCAGTATTGTTGCACATCACAAAAAGGATTCTATGCATGAACCTGTAAACTTTCGCCTCATTAACCACAACCCAGTTCTATCCAGGCTTATGGAAAAGATTGTTGAAGAACAACTGGTTAACTTCTTTACTGCTCGCAACCTTATCAACTCCTCCCAACACAGCTTCCTCAGAGGTCGATCCTGCCTCACCTGTCAGTTTGACTTCTTAAATTTGGTTACCCAAAGTGCTGATTCCTACCGGTCGATGCTCATAATCATTTTAGACCTGTCAAAAGCGTTTGACCGCGTTTCCCACTCCTGACTTCTGGCCAAGATTAGGACTTATGGAATAAGACATCCCCTCTTATCTTGGCTATCATCCTACCTTTCCGATCGCTTTCAGGTAGTCAATATTAACGGTCGCTTTTCTCAGCCGTCTGCTATTACCAATGGGGCTGTATAGTAGAGCGTTCTTGGGCCTCTCCTATTCATGTTACACATTATTGATATCTTCAAAGTTATTCGTTGTGGCACACCATTCCCATTTGCCGACAATATTAAAATAGTCAACTCTTTTAAGTTTTCTTCATTTCACACCATTCTTGCATTTATCAATGAACATCTAGAGCCCCTTGATAAATGCTGTTCCGAGTGGCTTCTAAAGTGATCTGCTGACAAGTGTTCTCCCCAAAAATGGCATGCCATGACCAAGCCCACCACCAGACCGCTGTAGATGAAAGAACCGGTACAATAATCTTAAGGGCCTTCCGCACCGGAGACTGCAGAATTATCACCTTCAAGTCCCATGCTAGGCCCCACCTCGAGCACTGCCCGATTATCTTCACGCATATGCGTAAGGTTGATCGAATTGCAATCTGGAATGTGCAGCGGGCGTTTACCTGAAATTTCATATATCTTTTACCTAACCCTAATTCCAGGGCCAGATGCACGCTGCTTGGACTTGAAATATTACGGTTTCGTCGAGTCAAATTATACGTTGCATTTCTTTTTCATTTTTGTCGTAATGATGTTCACTCTACTACGAACGTCATGAATGACGCTGTTGGTCCCCCGTATCCACTTTGTAGTAGATGCTACTCGTTAAGAATACCACTCATTCGTCTATCGATCAGAGCTAAGTTCTTCGTAGTTGCTTGCCTTAAACGGTGGAACAAACTCCCTAGTTCCTTGAGATTGTGCTCAAAGTTAGCCCAGTTCAAAGCCCAGCTGGCAAAGTTACTGCATCCCGTTCTTAATTAGCCTGACACGAGCTAACATTGGACTAGGCGAGGCTTACAAACATGGGTTAGAATTCTTGTTCGTAACCGAATCTTTGCTGAGATCACCATCTAGGATTCGGCTTCATCCCTTACTTCCTCACTTCATCGCATGTCCCCGCTAATGAACTTTTGGACCTCCCTCGTAGTGATGCACCTTCTTCACTAGTGGCTTGAGCAACTAACTCTCGAAATTCCCCCAATGTGGGCTGACGAAAATGTCAAGGTACTTCTTCAGGGATCCAAGCTCTCATCACATCCCGCGAGTTTAAATACTTTCAGCGTGTGTACTCCTTGCTCTTCATGTCATCCTATTTACTGGCTTGGCAGGGCTGAATAAGCCGTTCTTGGTAGCCCCAAACCTCCAACTACGCCAAAAACTACTATCATAGCTTACTTCTAATTACCACATTTTGCGGAATAGATGCACTACGTTGCAGGTATGTTGTCGCGATCCGGTAATCACCACAACCCCAAACTGGCACCAAAGCCAGATTACTTTTTTCTTGCGTTTCAGACCTTGCACCCGGAGCGCACTCGCCGCTAACGCTTCCGTCCTCGGAATGGCAATTCCAAATCTGCTATTCCATCATTCCTGCTAGGAACTTGTTAGCTAGAAATGGCACTCGAGTTCTGGCACGTTCAACCGAAACTACGCCGATTATCTCACCGGATGTCTCAACTCGCACCTTTGCAATTGGATAAAACCGCGATTATCACTGTCTCCAAAAAGGCTTGCGCGCCTTATATCCCCCAACCGTGCTGCTGACTAATATCAACAGCTGCGACAACGAAAATGACAAAACATGGCAGTTCTATCCCTCGTCTCCATCGAGATCCATGACTCCTCTGTGGCCTTGGTAATACCCGATTGCCCAAACCGAAATAGAGGGCTAA
>LUCM01006936.1:0-89392 GCA_008360955.1 Fasciolopsis buskii
AGCAGAGCTCTTGCCGGGATGGCTTGCTCGAGTTGAGTGCGCCGAGAGTGCCAGATAGTCGAGGTGTATAGACAGGCTGACTTACTGAATTAACAGGATGGCTGCTAAAGTGCGAGGTTTTATGACTAAATGAATAGGTTACTGGTATGCGCTTCCTGCGGAATTCAACTAAGTTTGGCTGGATGCCATGCTGTTGCTTGACGGAGGGACGAGGAAGTGCTAGAGGGGGTATCTGGGATGGGGTATATGCCAAGCGGTTAATGTTAGCGGGAGAAAGCATAAGTGAAAATTTCCCTTCTTACTCTCATTCTTTCACTTGTTCCATGCATTTGAATTTCTAGTGGTCCCGCCATGCATGCCCCTCGATGCTCCTGAAATTGAAAAAATATTATTAATTCTGTTAATAACAGGAAATGTGTCCGTACGTTTTGCGCCAACTATTTTTCTCGCCTATGTGGCCATGAGCAATCATTAACTGGTACGTTTTCTTGCCCCATCAAATATGACTGTGGTCCCTGAGCATACAGTTATCCACAACCAGAAACCTGTTCTCTTAAGCCACATGACAAGCACTAAGATGCCTAAAAAACTCCTGGAGCATTGGCAATGTGATTTACCATGCAATTCACCATAAATTTACCACCGCATAAAAGCAAATTTAATAATGCATATTTCTCAACTTGTGAGAAGCATTCGCAAGACAAGATCAAATTCGTCCAAGGACGTTGCAGAGGAAAAGCCAGTGACGGAAATAAAAACGGGTAAGTAGATGAGTACAAACTTGAGTCACTAAAGGAGTATACTGAAAAATGGAATGAGATGCTGCAAAACAATGCGGAATATACAAGTATGCTAGTGAGAACCCAAAACTAGAAGACTGATTTCACACGAATATACAGAGTTTCCTGGGACAGGTTGCGAACAGCTGACCGCGAGTAATCAAGCGTTTAAGTGCATTAAATATGCACATCGCTGGAAAATCATAGATGGAGCTCAAAGGCGTATGTCGAGATGTTACTGGAGTCTCCGAAAGACCAGAGTGTTAATTAGTGGACGGAAACGTATTAGCTGAGATGATGAGAACCACTAGAAACACAATAGTCGAATCGAAATAGTAAAAACCAGGCGGAGCGCCATGCGAATTGGATAAGAAGGTCAAATTTGACAAAAATAAACAGCCAATAAAATGGTGCGGAAGGTGGGGAATACTGTCAAGATTATCTCAAACTACCTGGAGGTTATTTTCTGAAGCTTGGTACACAGAGAATATGAAACTTCTAAGAATGATGATTGTACTTGCATGTGGCTGGCGGTAAGCTGAAGTGAGAGTTGCGCCAGAGAAGAGAAAATTTTAAAAACATTTCTTAAATACTTAGCCAAGAATGTCCTCTTTGTTGTTATTTTTGTTGTCGCAGCTTCTGATTTTAGTCAGCCGTGCGCGCGGGGAATACGAGGTGCACACTTTTTTCCAGCGGCGATGGTAACCGCGTTTCTTTCCAGTGGCAAAGATTCTAGTTGGGATATCCAAGGCGATCAGCGGCATAGTTTCCATTGATAGGACCAGTACTCGAGCGCCAGTTCTAGCTAACAGGTTCCTAGTAGGACTGATGGGATAACAGATCTAGTATTGGGATTGCTAGGGCGGAACCGGTAAAAGTGCATCTACTGCTCGCAGACAGTAGACCCGCAACTTAATGCTCCTGTTGTGTAAACTCAATGACTAGAACTGAGCAAATTCTGGGGTAATTGTAGGCTTCAGCCTGCCACGAACGGTTTATTCAGCCCCGCCAAAGCAGGAAGAACCATAAGATGAAATGAGAAGCAAGGAGTGGACAACTGCAAGTCTCCTTCTCTACCAAAATAAGAGTAGCAAGGCACACATTGGTTTTATTTGTAAATAAACTGACTGGAAACAAGCTACCAGTCAACGGTACAATAATAGCTCATGTAACTGGGAGGAGACATCATAAAATGCTTAATGCCCAGGTGACAACCAGTCAGCGTAGGGGGTGCTAAAGAACTGGAGGAGAAGGGCGCGGCACTTCAAAGTAAAAGCAAGGTGATAAGAGCTGTCAAACTTTCAGAACACCGAATGAAATACTTCAACAGTATTTGCCAAAGACAGTTGAAATGCGAGATATTCTGAAGAACAGGAGCTAACACAGCTCCTTGGTAGGGTATGGATAAGCTCAAACTACCGGGGGATTTTGAATGCTGCTCGATAAACAAATATGAGCGTGGAGCAGCCTAAAGCCTGAAGCCATAAGTAATCTCATCCCCTGCGTTGGTCGTCGCAGGCGAAATACGTAGTATCTACTATGACGTTGAGCCCAAGAACCAAGTGACAGGAGGTGGGAATAGCAATTCGGGCCGAGTGGGGGAAAGCGGGTTGGCGGCGCTCAGGGTCAGATTGTGGAACAGTAAATGCAAATTGACCGAGCTTGTTGCGGCAGCCGCTGAGCTTAGTCCCCTGTATTTGTTATTACCGAAATTAGGCGGTAAAAGCAGATGGCTTGTCCGGAACGGCAGGACCGAGCCTCTGCGTTCATCGCCAAGACACGAACCACGGGTACCAATAAACAGCAATCATCCCCATCCTGGGGGATCAAAAATTTGGTAATGATATCGTATACTTTTTGGTTTGCGATAGGCATGCGCATGGCAAGATCAAATTTGTGCATAGATGGTGCAGAGGATTCGTGAATGACGCAAGTCAGAAGAGATCTGGGGATGTATGCTGCGTTGCATAACTCAGGAGGCGCGATCAGAATCATCATAGCAATGCGCAGTATACAAATAAACAAGAAAAAATAGGACCGAAAATCCTTCACGCAAGATTATGCAGAATAACTTAAAACCGTTCCTGAGCAACGAAATGCAATTCACCTCTTGCTTAAGTGCATTAAATTTGCTTGTCGCTCGCGCAGCACTTAACAGGAGCTCATTGGCGGATGACGGGGTATGGCGGAGTGAAACTGATGGACAGAAAAGTTAAGCTAAAGAGATGAAGATCAGTGGAGATATGATGATTAGACGGAAATTATTCAAAATCAAGTAACGTCATGCAAGGCGAATAAGGAAGTCGTATATAACAACAATGAAGGGCCGATAAAATGCTGAAGAAGGCGGAGGAATACCATCAAGTCTGTCAAACTATCTGGAGAATGGGACTTCATGAAGCGTTTTGCAGAGAAAAAATATGATACTCTCAGGACTGCCGATTTCTTTCTCATGCTGCTGGTGGCAAAGTGGACTGAGAGTTTCAAAGGAGAAGGACGAATTTGTGTAAGAAGTAAAATGTTTTTAGAAACACCCGTTCAGGATATTCTCTTTGCCGTCATTTTGTTGTCGCAGATTTTACCCCTAGGCGTCAGTACCTGTGGGAAATTTAAAGGGACGCACAAGGCATTTCCAGCAGCAGCAGTACCTGTTCTTGATCATTCATGCAGATCCACCTGAGTAGAATTATCCAAAGCGATGAGCGACTTGGTTTGTTTGGAACGGGCCGGATCTAGCTACCGGCGTCCAGAACAGAACTTGTTACAGCGCGTATAGCCTGGGTGCGGGATCTGAAAGGTAAGAGAACGACAATGTCCGGCTTGGGTTCCAGCTTGGGGCTAAGGTGATTAGTAAACGGTAGAGAAACAAAGGCATCATCCGAAATAAGATTGATCGGGTAAATGAAGAATTAGGCCAAGGGGTAAAAAAGCAAGGTAACAGGTAAGACTGATGATAGAAGGTAGGAAATTGGGGTGTGTTGGCCTGAAGGCAGCTGTCGGAGAGTTTATAAGTGACAAATAAACTAGTGCCTTGTTTAATAATAAAAAACGTATGTGCCAAAGTGACCAGGGTTGTACTGGGATCAGGTTGTCAATGTAAAGCAAAGTCATTTAGCTGCAAACATTTGGTTACTACTCCCGAGTAATAGGTTGATTTTCTGCCAGCTGTCTTGGTCAGTATGCTTTGGGCTGCTGACCTAATACAGAGAATGGGACTGTAAAACGAGGATTGTGGAGGCCGATGTCTTGAGGATAAGAGAAAACGTTGAACAACGACATAGCCTAATCCATTTCCGTGGACTTATTTCGCTCTCTTAGTGGAGCTGCAGGGCGGATGGTATGAGGGATAAATCGTTGGTGTCAGCAGTCTTAAGAAGGAATCCGCTATAAGGTGGCACAGCTTTGGGAACTTAATTTGAGTCGGGCTAGAAGTCAACGTGGTTTTCGAAAGCTCGATGTAGGATGATATTAACCCCAGCTAAGCTGAGAATTAAGGATAGGTTCAGAAACGTGAACAATAAAATGTTGAATTGTGTTAGACTCCGGCAGGATCAAACACGATGCGGTAATCTATTCCAAAGCGTAACGTAAAAATTTGTGAAGAACTATAACCTGAAAGACACTTTGGAAGGTGGTGATTTAGTGGAAAATGGTCGATTACTGAGGGGGTAAGAACACTCATTAGCGAATCGGATTCGGCTTCCAGCCGTGCGCTTTTGACCTTCAGTGTTTGAAAAGGAATACGAGGTTAAGTTTTAGCAGGACACTACCTTGTATTGCACCACTATCGATTGAGTGGGTTTGGGACAGGATTCCGTCAATACCGACTAGTTCGGAGCGGTCAGAGAGCTAGGAGGCTAACCAAGAGTACAGAGATCTGACACGCCATAGGATTTCATTTTTGGTAACAATCATTCAAGCAGCCAACGATCAGAAGCTTTGTTCATGCCAAGACAAACCATTACAATGGCCCTTTTGTTATCGACATTTAGATCAACCAGATCAAAAAAAAGAGTCATGAATTACAGGATCTGCGCTTAAGAAAACCGTGCTGGAATTCACCAATTAATTCGTTGGTCGCGAGAAAGCCAATTAGCTGGTCCCTGACAATTCCTTCTACGAGTCTGGCCAGGACGGGTGTTTGGTTTTTAAACGGTAGTTTTGTGGTTGGTACAGTGGTCTTTTTTGTGGGCATGAACAATGGCAGAGACATTTCACTGAACGGGAAGTCTCTCACTTGGGATAAGTTAACAAAAAATGTGCAATATCGGGTTGGCCGAAGCGGATTAGGGTGGTAGAACACCGTCTGAATCAGGTCGGTTAGATTGTTTGATGGCGGCGAGGGCCTCCTCTATTTACTCTGTAACAAATACGATGGACAAAAGTGTTTGATCTGCTAGCCTAGGTAGGGTGGGTAAACTGGTGGCGGTGTCGGCAATGGCGGTGGAGGAGAAGTATGAGTTAAATGCCTCGGAAATTTCCTTCGGATCATCTAGCTGCCGGCTATTGTGTATGATTTACATGGGGGTACTAGATTTATTGCGAACAGTACAAGATCGCAGAAGTCTAGCCATATGCGGGCAGGGGTTCGATTGCCGAAGAGCAGTTTATTCCTGCTTAATAAATTTGTCCTCGGATGCAGCATGCAGGTCGTTTTGAAGTCGATTTATTTTCAATAATTTGGAGAAGTCTAAGGTTTGCGAGTAGATACTCTGCAGTTTTACAGTCTTCTTTTCGTGGTTGCAGATTTTGCTTATTCGCATTGGCCCGGGTTGAACTGTGTGAGGAGTGAGTTTTATAGTGTTCGAGTGTAAGTTAGCATGTAAACTGTCGGCAGCTACTTGGGACAGAGATGAATGGACGAAGTCAGACCAGTCAACGTTTCGTCGAGCGGCAGTCAGACCATCCCAGTTTGCTAATTTGTAAGAGCCACTCGCAGATTGGGTAGTGGTTGCACATGTTTGGAGTCTCGTGCAAATATGAAGAAAGCAGAGGACCATCTTGTGGTCACTACCCGGAAAGTTATCTAGCACGGAGGTGTCAACATTATGGAGATCGTGAGTGCATACGAGGTCAAAGGTATTATTTCCTCTGGTGAGGTTTGCGACATCCTGTGTTCTTCCTCTTAAGTGGGTTTCACGAACGAAGTTAAAGAATTGCAAAGGAGCAGTCTTGGTGGACCAGATCTTAGAAGCAATAAAGTACCCTGCTGTAAGTTTCGCTTTCCCATGGATGGATGCAACGTATTCGAAAGCCTTGAGGGGTTGAGGAAGCTCAAAGTTGTTTGCTGATGAAGCTCGGTAAACACATCCAAGGTGCACTGGAGAGTTATGCAAACGGATACGGAGCCGCAAATTTCAGGCAAAATGTTTAACACTAGGTATCGCAGCAGGGAAACGGAGAACTCACGCTTACCGTGAGCCAGGAAACCAACTACAGGCCGATTATTTCGGTGAGTTAGAAAGGAGTTGTACCCACTGAGAAATATTTGGTTTAAGGGGTGTGTATCCCGTCAAACACGTTTCAAGGATTATCCCAGACCATCAGAAGCCAGGGTGAAATATTAAATTATTAGAGCAGTGTAGCAAATAAATCTATACCCTAAGAAGCGAACTCTGTTTTGGGAACCCGGTTCCACTCAGGCTCACCAGAATTTTATCCAAAGAGATGGAGACGTTAATTTGGGTACACACATGTGAATACCTAGCCGATGACACACTGATATGTCCATCCCACCAAAGCTTCACGAAGAATGGGTCGTGCCTCAAGGATCTCTTTTGCTCCTTGCATGAAATCACTCAAAGTTTAGAGGCGACTAATTAGGCATCGACCTCAGCAAGTCATTAAACAAAGTAAACCATCCCATGCTTCTGAGAAATTTGGAGTCATTTGGTATGCGAGGACGAGTACGTCAGTGAGTGAGAGCCCTTCTGTCTGGAGGGCGTCCTACAATAAAATAAGAGGTAAGCGCCCCACTAAGCTTGACGTCTGGATCGGCGTCCGTAAGTGTTGGTGTTAGGGACACTCTTGTTCCTGCTCGTCAAGCGAACCTCCCAGCTTTACTTTCGCTCACAATTTGAGGGTAGTAGGGTCTGCGGACAGATAGGAGCCCGTCAGCGATTCAAGATTTTCTTGGATTTAGCTAACACGTGGGACTTGCCCCTAAATCCAGGGAACTTTTATCTGTTACCCTGGAGCACGAAACGCCTAACCGAGAGCTGCTTGCCGTGAACACGGCTAACGGGGTGAAGGACCTAATAACATTTGTCAATTAAGATTTCAAATGGGTCTAGAAGGCTCAAAACGGCCGAAAAGGCCATTTAGATTAAGTCAAGGTTGTCCTGCCGTAAATCAGAGGCGTTCATTTCTATGTATAAGACTGCAGCGGCACCTCTGCTGGTACACTATTTGCAGGCCCGGTCTCTCTCCTTCAAGGGGAACACTGGTTTTGTCAAATAAATGCAGCGATTGACAAAGCAAATGGTGAGGAGAGGAGTGAGAATTCATGCGATCGTTTATTATGTTAGTTAGATCTGTTGTCGGGGACAGGGAGGCGCACAGGTTACCAAATGCAGAGCTTCAATTTCTTGAGCGGCTTGTCAGTTCTTAGCCCAGACTGGTGCAAGTCGACATGAAAAAACGCCTGCAAATGCACAATCCGGGCTGTTGGATAAGCAGCAGATTTTTAGCAACCGGGTGATAAATATATGGAACTGAGTCTCTGGGTGTTTGACAACGAGGAGGCTCGCAGTGCCTTTTAAATTAACTCGGGGCTGAAAGTCGGTAGTGGTTTGGTCTAAGATAAGACATTGTGTGGCATTTTTGGTGAGTTTTCGACTGCAAGTTCCATCATCTTTTATTTGAACCGCGGTCGCTTTTGGCCCTCAATACCCCAAGCCGTTGGGGTAAGACGATGAACGTTTTTCCATTTCTCATAGGTAGACTCATTTAACTAAACCCGGAACAGGTGGATGCCCAACCAAAATGTATGACACCAAAATAGTTTGGATAGTCGAATGGCGTGGGTCAAAACTTTCTGCGAGCATTGAGCCGAACACGCCTTCGGCTTAAGAGTACACCACTCGCGGAACTTATCATTGAATGCGGCTATGCATATAGGAAGCAATGTGCGTTCAAAAGTCTGCCAGGTGAGCAGCTATCTGTTTCCCATCCAGGTGCGCAAAGTGAGACACTGATGATATCATTTGGCTCGTCGACCCACTATTTGCGGCAAGCGAGTGATGCAATTGCAGGTGTCAACTTACTGAAGCTACTGTATGTCATTCATGCCGACCAATAGCTATTACTTATGAATGTGCAAGCACATTTGTCTACGTCCTAGACAGTGATGCACTGACTGCGCACCCGAGAAGAGAGATCCTCCTCGTCAACGGCAATGTCCATTGCTTTCGGCCTTCTGTCAGCGGTGGCCGGCCGTCTCCCACAGCAAGTGGAGCAGGAGCGATGAAAACAATGTTACGGTAATTTTGGGCTTCGGAAAATGCAAAGAGATGGACATAAACAGGACTCTGACGAGGTATGGAATAAAAGCCCTTGGATTCCATCATCAAAACCGGTAAAGGAATACATGTGGTTGACGTGTGAATGATGGCGGTTTTCATGGTCTTAAATGCACAAATCGGTGAATACGGCATAAAACAATATGACCACGCGTTCATTTTGGGGTTGTTCAAGGGGGCGAGTACCGAGGTGCAGCTAAATTTCATACAGGATAAAAATAATAATAATGTATATTTCTCGATTTAGCAGAGGCGTGCGCAAGGCAAGATCAAAATTGTGCAAAGAAGACAGTGCAGACAAGGAAAACAGAAACCAAACATAAAATGCAATGTGTTTTTGCTCACAAGATCACAACAGGCAGTGTGATTTGCTTGGCACGAGGTTTCGCGTTTTGAACCAAAACTAGATGATGATTCGTAAAGAGTTTTCTGTGACTGGTTACCACTCCTGATCTGCGAGTAATACCATGTTTGAATGCATTACAGGTGCGCATCACGGGCGCAACACATGGTTATAAGGTAGTGGCTGTCGCCGCCTGTTGGCCAAGATCCTCGGATATCAAGGGTTATACGGTGGAGATGAGGGTCAATCTCGATGTGATAACGGAACAGAGGTGAGTGAAAACCAGACTGGATATCAGAAAAGGCAGTATAAATCTGAAAGCACAGTCCGTTAAGCAAGGAAAGCGGCGATATGGGATAGGAATTGTGCAATCGTAGGACTAATACATGAGGTTCGTTCTGAGCAATTTTGAATTCATGAATTTCAGCTTCGTCTAGAGATGAAGGTGAGATTGGAAAAGAAGAAGAAGAACCGGAGTCAAATGAGGCAGCCTCTGGTGGACTCGTGTGGAGAACTGTTACCAAGATTGTCGGGCTATTTCCGAATTCCGTAGACCAGAGTAGAGGTTAATGAAAAATGACGGTCCTCAGCTGTTTTCCGATGTCAAGATGCACTGTGAATGTTAGTTTATATCAGATGCCAATAAAAATGCTGTCCATTTGGGAGTCCATTTTGTATGGTTTGGGCGGAAGAATTTTGGGAATGAACAAGAGGATGCCAGTGCAAAGTGGTGCACGTGAGCTTATGAGCTACAGTGCTGTTTGCCACAACAGTGCCAATGAAAGGGGCTGACCGAGTGGCCACCCAGCAGGCGGTTTGAGTGAGAAAGCAGTGACCAACGGAACACACTCAATTGCACTCACTGTTTATGCGTCCGAAAAATAGGTTGTGAACTCCGTAGATTTTGTGAGAAGGTTGATCTTGGGAAGGCACTGCAGTCTCCGAGATCTAGTGTTTAGTATAGGGAGATAAAATGTGGTTCAGAGTCTATTAGACATTTGTCGAGGGTCTACTGACACCCTGGGATTGAGAGAGACATCCGCATCGCTTTGCTTTGTCACTGGTAGCATACGACATCCGTTGGTGGCAGAGTACGTGCGGAGGCTTTGCCATCTTGGAAGGGTGTACTTAAGGTAGAACCGGCTGGGTGCTACAGGGCGTTGTTAGTATTGTCCGTTTGCCTGGCTTACATTTGCTAGGGCCGGTCGATGAGCAGGCACCAAAATGTAGGGCGGCGAACAGATAGCAGGCCCGAAATTAGGAAAAAGGTGGAGACGAGTAGTCTGGAAAGTGTCCCAGCTGGTGGTTACGGTGATCAGATTAAATACGAAGAAATATTTGAAATCCTGAAGACCCGCGGGCTATTGTGCCAGGCCACGTGGTGATTTCTACTAGGTTTTGAAGAAAATCAGGCGGCGCAATTTAAATCCTGCGAGATAAAATTAGACAAAATGGCTGATTTGGAACGCAATAAGTTACCCATGTTCGCTGGGTAAAGTTCTGAAGGTATAATCAAAGCTGCGGCGATTGGGGCTTGCTTAGTGCTGGTGTATGACACGATTTCGGGTATACGAAAGCCCCGGATAAAGTTGGATCGCCTGATGCAGCGTGATTTCGATGTTTTCTGAGGGCGGGATCAGCTATCAGCCCTAACAGCCAGATTTGCGATTGCCAGCCAACCCGAAATCGCCATTCAAGATTGTGTGCACCTTGAGGAATTCTGTGGCGTTTTTGGAAGGTGGCCCGGCAGATGCTCATAGAGCAAGATGAGGAAAACGCGTGGCGCGGGGTTAGTAATTGTGCAATTGACTTTGTTACGGTACATTTTCCAGGGAGCCCTACCGCACCCTTACGATCTGGCCTGCCCTGGTGACACGGGTACCGCTGTACCCGAAACACGAACGTCAACAAATTACCCAACTAGGGATGTGAACCCACGGCTCTCTTTTCATAGAAACTGAAAAAGAAAGCGAAGGAATGGAGACTGATATCTCAGATAAATTTCCTCAAGTAAAATTACGAAAAATAAAAAAATATGAAGAGTAAAATTTAGAAGAAGGGAATAGACAAATCGGAGCGAATAGGTAGAAATCCCGACGTCCAAGGTGAAAATTAAGGGAAAGATGGAAGTTACTGTACTCGGATAGCGAGATGGGTCAGAAAATGAAGCAGGAAGCCGCTGCATCTATAACAAGATGAACCTTGAATGTCTGACAGCAATATTTATACCAAAGAGAAAGAAAAGAATAGGGAGGGAAACGGGGTTAAAATGAATTAACAAATAATAGCGAAGAAAAAATGAAATGTAAAATTAAGTGGAAAATAAAAAAGAAGAATGCCCGGAACTGCTCTAACGCTTGCATGAGCATACACGCACAAACTCGGGTAACACATAGAAACCACGTGCTCAAGAAAATACATATCCAGACAGGCAGTCGCTGCGATTTTCGGCAGATGTACCGCTCCTTGGTATGTCGTTAAAGAAGAATCAGCAGCCTCCGGCAGTCACTCAATCTGTCGCCTACCACTCTCCTTCCTTTTCCAGCATTTCTTCTTTCTTCCAATCTACCCCAAACCAGCTGCAGTTTCATCTGGGCACTCATTTTCAAAATTCTGCTCCCGGGTTTTAACCCAATTACGACAAACCAGGAAGAGCTCATTCTTGTATAGCCTCATGGAGGGGAAAGCTATTGTATGGAATGCTCTGCACCTTCAGACCACTGTAAATTGAGTGCTGGTTAGTGAATAATGACAGAAGAGCCTGCGACAAGTAATACAAGGCATGTTAACCTTCAGCAAGCACATCGCCTATAACGAGAAACACATTCAGCCTTTTAGCTCTCATTTTAAAAAACCAGACTTTGTTACCAAGCCTTTCTTGACCAGAAGGTGGGAGAAGAACTCATTGGCAGCGCACACATTTCCATGGCTTCGGTGTGTTACCGAGTCGTAAACCTACCATCGGAACCTGGGCCACTCGGAATCTCCGGTTTCTAGGCCAACCGAACCTAGCTCAAATAGTCTGAACAATGATTTTATAATAATGCAGCTGATTCTAGTTTTCTGCAAGTCTTAGAACAGGTTATCATCTTCAATAAAATCGAAAAATTATGACGATTGCCAATGCTAACTTCTGTTCCGATTGTGGGAAATATTCTTTAAGCCAATTTCCCCGTTTGAGTCGACCTTGTCCGACGCTAGCTGAAATGAAGTGGACTTAGCTCTCACTATCCAGTGCGTTAGAGAGCGAGAAGAACCAGCAAGGGTTCAGAGGGTCTCCAGTAGTTATTTCGGATGCCGCCCCACCTGCTTTATGCTTCCTGCACCTTAAAGCTGGACCACAACTCACCAGATTTGTGACGCACCCGCCGTGATCTTTTCTGATGCATCATCTCAAGCAGAGAAGTATTTTGAAGTTTGCCCTCTCTCATCACTAAGGAGGAACTGCAGAAGTGTTTTTAAACCAAGGCATTGAATATTCCCCCCATCCAGCTTCTTTATGTATACATTAGTATTCAAG
This sequence comes from Fasciolopsis buskii, assembly GCA_008360955.1. Taxonomy (NCBI): domain Eukaryota; kingdom Metazoa; phylum Platyhelminthes; class Trematoda; order Plagiorchiida; family Fasciolidae; genus Fasciolopsis; species Fasciolopsis buskii. The sequence goes on from LUCM01006936.1 coordinate 12,163, forward strand.
TGAAACACGTTCTTTAAAGAAGTCGTCACATTTGCAAACCAACCCATGTTTAAGGAAAAAACTAAATATCCATCAAGGATTAGTGGATTAGCCGCCCCCCAATGAACTTAGGCCAAATCAAAATAAAACAATTTTTCTCCTTCTAAATAATGCCTAACAGTTTATCCAGTTCAGCCCGGAGGCGCTGATAGGACGGCGTCTCCTCTCCCAGCTTCTCTCGTTTCAGCTCGGTATCTCTCATTCGGACACAAGGAGAAGTTCCCAGACTCAGGACAAAAGGGCTCGCTTGGCTCGAACCTGTGTAATGCTCCATAACTTCAATCCAAATCTTTTCTGTTTGTTTGCCTATACCGGAAACCAAACAGTCGCAAATTAAAATACGCGATAATGCATACTCTCCTGAAGTATGATAATGGGATTCCAGAAGATGACGAAGAGGAGGATCTTTGCGACGCCCATAAGGTACTGCGTTAACTTTCCTAGACACCATTTTTCCCGCAGGCGTCACGAAAGCGTCTTGCAACATATTGCTCTCTCTCAGAAGGGTCTATGATTACATGCACCGGGGTCTCTGGAATGATTGTCACTAATAGCTTGGCAAAAGATGAAACAGTAGCAAAAACTCTTGCACATTTATTTCACCCAATACATTTCAAAGAATCGGGGAATAAGTATGTGAAGCACATATCAATGAAACAGGCAACTCCAATTGAACTGAAAAACTTAGAGACAGAGGTTGACCGTCTGTTGGAAAGCAGAGCGAGTCGCAGAGTTCCATTGTGTGACATCAGGCGGGATGTTCTTGAAGACTTGGCGGACGAAATCCTTCGACAAGTAAGTGAAAGAAGTAAGAAAAGGTATATGGTTTTTATTTTCTACTTAGGCGGAAGCAGTTTACCAGTGTACACCGCTGCCAACACAGTCCTTGTACCTTCATCTGCGCAGCCTATGATGGGGCAAATATAACTTCAAAATCTCTTAGGTGGTCGTTCCAGTATATATATATATATATATGTAAATTCGTCTATCGTAGCTTAGGTTGCCGGCTTTCATTGGGTTCTGATTGTTAAGCTCTGACGATGTTATCTCGATCGGTGCAGAAACGTTTGAGGCCTAAACGCCGGGCACAACAATCACAACCGCATAACCATATATATCTGTGCAGAGAATGGATATATGAGAAAAAAATAATTGTCTTCAAGATGACAAACTTTGTTTTGTCTACAGTTTATAGCTGAGGTAAAAACTCGATTGTTTGGACGCAGAACCAGCAGTCATTCCCCGTTTCCCAAACAACAAGAATGTATCTCGTATGGGCCTCCTAAATGAATATCATTCGAAAACAACCGGGCGATATTTCCTCCCATTAAAATTATAATGTCATCTCACTTTGCTTCGCGTAAGAGATGGTTCAACTGTTAATATTTTCTGACTGTATCTGAACCAGGGTCTGTAAGCATAAGCGCTGAGAGGGGAAACAACTAGGATCTTTCGAAGCAACAACTGTTTGCTTTGTACGAGCATGTGAGCCGGTGGCTCAACTGGGATCCTGTTAAGCAGTGCACCCTCAGCCGTCTCACTGAAGGTCGCACAAACGTCGGCAGAACCATTAGCCGCAGTCTGAGGGCCCCCAGAAGGATTCAGACGGCACCTTCCCATAGAGGTGAATGGGTTATCAAAAATTCAGCCTGCATGATTGGTATAATCTTTTGCGCTCACGAAAAGAAAACGAACGAAAGCACTGTAATTGGCCATAATTCGGCTCCTTTTTAGATTCTTCTTAGGACTGGTTGAAGGGATGACCACTGAAGCCATGTTACGCTCAAGTCTTCAGTAATGGTCAATTGTGCGAACAGTAAATGTGACCACTGTGTAAATTTTCTATCACACGCACGTCTGCTATCACCATCTAAGTTGATACCCACAGCAGAGGTTCCTGTATATTTCCGATATAACGAGAGGATTCAAAGAGCTCATCACGGTGCACTTAGGATGACTATATCATTGCGCAGATGAGAGTCAGTTTGATCTGGCAGCGATGTGCAACTTGAAGGTTAGTGCTGACTGATTAAATCCTGGAGAAACTGCGTATGGTGCACTAACGCGGCTCAACGCACCCCACCCCCAAGCTGATTGGTCGCAAAAATTCGGACAAATATGGCGGACTTCCGATAGACACACACGGTTGATTAGTTCTCGACTTTAGACTAGGCAAGCAGGTATAGAACCAAGGTAGTGACCGCTGTTGAGCTGGCTGGAAATTTGGAAGAGCTTGAGTCTTGAATGGGAGTCTCTTGGAAACAACGCTTATTGTTGAGCTATTAGACCAGATGTGTTTGATGAACCCCGAATGGACCTTTGCCAGTTTTCCTAGTAGACCTCGAGGTTGCTCAGGGTCGCAGGCGCTGAAAATGTAATCAGTAGTTCAAAGTGTTTTCTTCAGAGAAAGACAGAGTGTACCACTTTTGGACAATAAACTAGTTGCGCGTTCTATAAAGCATATGATGCTATAAAAGTGTAGAACTTGTCTTTGAGGAAACCCAAGGGCCATCTAAGTGAGTGGTGATATTGGAAATGCGGGAAATAAGATATGCTTGCACGGAACAGCGGTACCATTCGGGGTTCCATTATTTTCTTTTGGTTTCCTTAATAGTCATCTAGCGCTCTAAAAGCCCTGCCGAGTGGAGAAGACAACGAGCTATTAGGTGCCTAAATGAATACACGCAGGTCAGTGTAATTTAGCATAGACGAGCGACTCCAAAACTTAAATGTAATGCCACAGGTTCTAAAACGGTGACTAAATGGAAAACTTTTCAAAAGACGCTCAGAGCGTCAGTATTTGTGTGTGTTAGTTTAAGAAGAACCAGGCAGACCGGTATGGAGTTGAAAGGAGTATTGTCCAATCGCAGAGTAGTGATACTTCGTTGATTTTTGCCTCGCATGTCATGCAAAGCTTATGGAAGGGTCTATAGTTGGTACCAACATGTCTCTTATAAGGAACTGCGAATCGCTTGGCGCACTGACATTCTATCTGCAAATATTCTACCAGTTCGACGTTTTTTGGGTACTCACCTTTAACTGCCTATCAAAACACCAATGCATGCTGGAATAGCTTGATAAACTGACTATCCGCAACACCAAGAGGCACATAGGAAAGCTTTTTCAGGATTACGATGTAACTGCTCCTTTTACGCATTTCAGTGAATAAGAAGTCAGTTGGTTCTGGACGGCCAACTAATTATCCAGGTAGCAAACTAGTCTCATTAAAGATAAGAGTACGAGAAAGCAGCTTATCAGCCAAATCCCTTTACCAGACGAAGATGATAATAAACTACTGGAGATTTTCTTGACAGCGGCAGAAATTGCTCTCTTTAATTGGCAGCTGCTGCCCTCCTCAGGTGGTGGTATTACATCCCATTTTGTTGTACCATTGGGTATAAAAGAAAAGGATTGAAATTAACATTTGGGAAGTGGTTTGCGCACCAAGGAAGACAAAATACCAACAGAGTGGTAACAAAGCGAGATGTGATGGGCTTGAAAAAGCGTTTTCAAGGGGTTGCTTCCCATGGTTCCCTGGTAGAGTAAACTCCAACTGCTGTCTAGGTCACAGAATATGGTTAAGGTTTTCCGGTGGACACTCCAGTATTAGCAGCCTCGGAATATGCCGGTAAGAGCAATTGCACCGAGTTCTCCTCGTTCAATATACAGCCCGCTAAAATGACACGAAAATTGCGGTTTCTTAAATTCATCTAGAGATAGCCACAATGAAGAACTAGAAGATAAACTGAACGCCCTTCCTAAGCTTAAGTGCTTACCTTAAGTGACTTCCTTCAACAGTTCTACCTATATGCAATAGATTATCATGCTACGATTGCTGAAAATTTCAAAACATTTGAAAACGTTGTATGCGCGCCCGGACGCGGTGGATGACTTGTTGTTGTTCGAGTACAACATCTGTTGTTATCTCAACAGGTTCATTTTTGAGCCATTCTTGTCATGCTCTCTTTGAAGGTACGCCGGGCCTCTTGTTTGACTGGGTTTTATTTAGCAGTCCTTTGTGTTCAAACCGTCTACGCAGTTCTGCACTTGACGGCAATCTAATAAAGTACCTTATTTGTAATTTCACCCAAGGGTTTCACATTTTGGATTTTTCCGGAGTACTCTCAAACGTGTTTAGCAGATGTTATGGTTGTTTTATATGATTCTACAGTGGGATTCCGCTATTCAGCAGAGGCGGCAAGGCACATGGGCGGCCCATACGATATTCCAGCTGGCTGCATCGAAAACGGTGGTCGCCCCGCTTAAATATGCCCTGATAACAGGTGAACACATTTTTACCATAAAAACTAACATTGGCTCATTTGACGGTCTTCTTTTCTTTTAAGGTGCTTGTCTCAGATTGACTGCATTGCCCTTCTGTATCGGAGGGCTTGGTCTATTGAAGGTCGTTAGCTAAGGTGGACTGAGTTTGTACGCTGAGTCTTCTGCGCTTATCTTAGTTCAATCCGTGGCCAGAGTAAAATGACTACTGTTCAAACACTTTTAAATTCTATTCGCAAAAAGTGGATTCTAGTCAGAACTTTCCATGCCGTTATCATCAAAAACATAAGCCCAAACGAGCATTGAGACCTGAATAGGAGAGCTCTAAACTCAAAGGCAGACGTCAAATGGCATTCAAAATGTTCATGAACAATGAAGGCCTCAGAATTTGGTCGTCTGGAAGTTCTTCTGGGTTCCAAAAACAAAGGGATTTGTAGTACTTCAGATGTCAGGTAAACAGAAGTCTGGCAAATGGTTGCTGTCGATGATAAGTGGAGAAGAGAAGGTTCAGCAGTCAGAAAAATCCCTTTTCTTCACCGGCCGATCAGAAGCGCCAGCCTACAACTGTAGGTTGTACACGAAGTGACCAAAAACCTAAACGGATTATTGCATTGCCATCTGAAGCTTGGCTTAAAAGATTGAGTGGAGCATTTCAAATAACTGTCCATCCACTTTCACGGTGGATCTCCAAATAAGCCTGGAAATGAAACCATTCGGGCAGGTACCAGTCCTTCACTGGGTATAAAGATCACAGGGGAGATAAGGTTTCCGAAATGGCATAAAACAGCTTGACCAGATGAGCTGATTTCAGTCTTTCGCAGATATAATGGTAAGGTTGCGGCACTGAAGTTAAAAACCTCTTTAGGAAGGGTTAGGAAAATCAATGAATTTCAATGAACCGATCTGAATCGCGAAAGCACCTCTTAGCAAAAAATTGCAAGTGCTTAGGTGAAAAATGCAGAACCCGTTTCGGTAAGTGTGCGGACAAATTTCTTGTCGACATTGCCCTTTCTCGAATATCTGGTGTTTGGTAAGGGCCTGTGTGTGATATCAAGGCCGATTTTCAACTCAATGTATTATAGTTGACCATATCCTTACCAAGTTGCAGCTTTTTAGATGTAATCGCGTTTATCTTAGGTCTAAAAACTTCCGTTTCCCTTAATCTGAAAGCAAAATTAGACTCAACTTTCCGTTTCTGAAAATGGTTTGCTTTGAAGTTTCATTCATAGAAAACGAAAAAATTAGAGGTAAAACGTGATAAAGAAAATTGTAACTAAAATTAAATTGCTTTTTTCCTCAGATTTTGAAATGCTCCTGTGGAACTAAATTGGCTCGGAACCAAGTCACGCTCTCAGACAGAAGCTGTTAGGTTGCACCTATAAATATTTAGTTAATTGGTTAGTTGTATCTTCTCAGATGTCGTATGACATATGAAACGCCCTCTCGAGTGCAAAAGTCTCAGTCATATTTTTACTGGCCTGTGGAATTAGTGTGGAATCAGTTTGATAGCCAAAACTCGAGTGTACACGACAGCTGCAACAGTGATCCTGCTTTGAGGCTAAAATGCCTAGCTGTTTCAGACCGAGGATTTGAGGAGAGTGTCGGTCTTTCAATGGTAATATCTTCGTATTGCTGGTCGAATGTATTGTAAGAAGAAACAACAAGTTTGGAAATTGTAAGCTTGGTGGGGCATGTGCTACTGATGTTAACATATCACCTGCTTTCTTGTCTTCTTTTATATGAGACCGATATTGTCTGCAAAATGCGTATGGAAAGCGGAGCTATTTTCTAAAGAAATTGAATAAAAAACTTGTCCAGTGGACTGATTCGTATATTTCAGCGAGAAAACAAAATAACTGCATCACGAGTGTCCTCTTACCAGCTTAGCATCGTCCCTATTTGGAAAAAATAACCAGTGGCCGTGTCTATCGCTACTCAGTGGTCGATCTTTTCCGCTCTCCGAAGCACGTTGACCTATGCCCACCAGAAAAATTCTCCGTTTGCGCCGTTTTGTTGCTGGTTGCTTCAGTGTATTTGCGTTTTTTCGGTCCAACCGCGACTCTGTTGTCTAATGATTGGTGTCCGACCGGGTGAATTGGTCTAACTTTGCTTGTCCCGTCACAATGATCACATGTTTGGTATCGGCTTATATGCATGGATTAGAGTCTGCAATGGTTATAAGTAGTAGGCAGTAAGACTAAACCCCACAAACAATGACTTTCTTGATTCGCATTCTTCCTCCTTCGTAAAACTATTTTCACCGATTTTTGCTCACCATTCTTTTGCTAATACAGTGCTCCAAGGTGATAGCCAAAACCAGAACAATCAGATGCAAGGCTGTTGTCTATAAAACTGAACTGAACTGATAAAATCCAGTCGATATCTTCAGGTTTGATACTTCTGCCAGTCTCGGGTTTTTTCGGGTATAACAAGTCCTGTATTTCGTCGATCACGTGCACAGGGAAGGATGTAACTGATTGTCATAGTTTTAAACTTTGGCGATCATGTTGTGCAAATTGGAGGTGGATTTTAGTTTTGGGCAGCAGTTTATTTGGATTACTTTGCCAGAATGACCAGTCCATGTACCATGGTTTAAATAAATAAATTCGCACATAATAAAACAGGTCACTAAAATTACAAACCAGAGGGCAAAATACAATCAACCCGCGTGTTTCGCAAACTTACCAAGAAGACCGAAAGATTGATAACTATTGCCCGCTATTGAACCGAATGAGCAAGCACCAAACCAGTAGTTCTAAGACATTTTCTTACGGTATTCACGAAAAGACTTGATTGTGGGTTACATGAATTTCACTCAGCATTTCTAAATCCTAGATTTATACATTTAGTAAAGTAAGCTAGAAGAGCCAGGTTCCCAACCATTCGTGGGTAATGGGGTTCAAACTGTTTCCCAAAGAAGAAGCAGACAAAATATATGACCCCTCGACACCAAACTATTAGCAAGCTTCTCAACAGCAACCGTAGATAAATTGATATTGGGATTAAGAATTCCAGTAAGTCAGTTTGCACGACCAAGTGCAGTCGTACCTGATTTTTTTCAGGCAGATGAAAAAGAGCTCACTCTATATAGTAGTAAGCCATGGGACGCAATTTGGACTGCCAATAATGGCCCAACCATTATGGTCCACCGGCCATTTTCCCTGGACGAATAATAAACCGTAGGTTAAACAACTGTCTTCTAATAATTCGTCGAAGGCAATGCAACCCAAGGCTAAGTTGGCAAACAGAATAACATTACCAAGAGCCACAACAAAGTCAAGTATTTTTGTTGAATTCAGAGCAGAAATTTGCACACCGAAAAGTTTTATAAGGAGTTAAAATATATGGCACAAGTATTCCAAACTATCAAGAACTACCTTTACTTCTTTGAGTTATTCTGCAACTGTTTTGACGAAACACGAGAAGGTTGGAAACTACCTAAAAACGGTTGCATAGAGGTACTTTAAATGAATATCTGCTCTTCGACTACGCACGGTAGTCGAACCGTTGACATATTACATCTACCAATAATGCTGTGTTGTTAACATTATATCATTGACGTCTAAAGCCAATACATGGCGCATCGATTTTTCGATACACTCCTTACGTCATTTGGTCCTGAAAATATCTTAAGCTTGTAATTCCCCTTCTAGAGCGAAGTGATAAAAGCGTGAAGTGATAATTCTATTAATGTGATATTTTTTGGATCATATATTTTCAAACCTGTTACGACATCGTATAATTTTAGAGTATCCAAATTTGTCTCGTCTTTTGGAGTATTAATAGGTCCAAATGGATCCAGAATGGTTTTAGATGATCTTTATGGGAGGTTTGTGGCTGTTGGTAGCACGGTATATTTCGACTATAGATAACGGTTATGAAAAGCGCATTTCCTTATTCTTGAGAGGAAGGCTGCAAACTTGGAGCAAACGTTTGACTAGTTATCTTGGGGAAATATTATCGATGCTTCAAAATTTGCTTATTCCGTCCTTGTGGACCCCGTTGAACTCGTTAGGGTTTCAGCACCTCGTGTTTTGAGGAAAAATAACTTGGGAACGTTTTAAAGATATAGAAACTATGAGTATAGTTATGGTTTACTGTTGCGCTAATATGAAGCGGTTATTTTCAGAGAAATAGAGGTAATTCCTTATATTTCAGGACATTTTGATAAAAAATGTGAAGACATTTAAACGTGATTCATATGACAGAACGTCTTACCTGAAATCGTCGTTTTTTGATCCATTTTAACCGCTTAGTATTTGTTCATGCCTTGATAACCGGTAATTTTATTGTGCGCGCTCGATTTTGATCTCCACAGTCCCCAAACAGTCACCAAGAAACCTGTCAATCATATGAGCCTTATCAAGGATTCCACCCTAGAGTTTTCTAACAAGGCGGGGTCAAAAACAGTAGCTTTTTCGACTTGCTGTTCGCTTTAGTATAATTTGCAAATGATCAGATTCTACTTTACTGATAACCACCATAATCGTTTCCGGTCTTTTGGTTATTCGCGGACCCCAGTAGTTGATTGTTCGTTAAAATTAGAACCTTTTAACTGAAGAAGTCTTCAGAAATATTTCTGAAACTTAGCGTAGTTATGCCAGTTTTACGCGGTTCAGCCATAGATACAGACTACTTCAGGTCGATATTTTCATCTTATTTTCGAGGTTAATAATATAACACAGAATTGTCTTCTCATTGGATTGCCGCGATAAAATAGTGTTAAGCCATGTGAGCTAATGAAACGGAATTTACTCTCAACATTCACAAACACGCTTTTGCATTTGTTCCGCGCTACAAATTTAAATAATTTATCATGTAATGGTGAGTTGACCGCATAGAGTTTAAATTTTTTCAGTTCCCAGAAGTTTGAATATCTCAGCTACACGGTTTGCTAAAGAAAGTCTGGAACTCATCATTTATTCTCCAGTTGAATAATTCACCGGAAATTCTTAGTGCGCATTTTTGTCGTGCTGGTTCTTCATTTTCCCCAAGGTGTCAAGACATTAGATCCTTCTCCTGTTTTGGTTAGTAACCATTTTCAGTATGTGAATTGTCTTTTCTTTTGGTCCATTGTTAGCTAGTTCTTGGATAATTTTCGCAGAATTCTAGTCACCGAGATGTAAGTTTTGCTCTACAGGAAACAGCCTTCACTTCAGTTCACTTCTCAGAACATTTGGTCCGAAACATTACTGTGAGTAACTGACGGTAGTGAAAATCGAAGAAAAACTCATGGTTAGAAACTTTTTAGAGGCTTACTTTTATCTTTTGATAGGCTGTCTTAGTTCGTTGTATTTTAGTGATACCTTAGTACTTGAGCTATTAATAATTATCCTCAAGTTCAGAAATAAAAGCATTTCGGTTGCTGTTTTAGAGCAGTATAATTAGCGGTAATTCTTTTCCTCAAAGAGCAAATTGATCTATTGCAACTTCTAAGCATTTTTTAATATTCGGTTTGATGGAAACGTGAACATTCCCAACAACCAGAATATTTGGAAAGCTGATGAGCCGGATGGCTTTATTCCCCACCACAAGTACTGGATTTTTATAATTATGTCGTCCATTTCGCATAAAAGTCGTTTCCCATAATTCGCCTATCTCATTCATTTCGGATGCAGTACATTTAACTAATTCCCAACTGAACATTTAAATTACTCTAAATGTTCCTTTTTGCATTCGATATGGGTGAAAAACAAGTTATATGAAAATCCTCAATTGCCGTGAAACTTGACTTGCACGCGAATAGGAAAGTTGAAGGTATCGCGCATTCCTATTCTACTCAGCTTTGTCGTGTGTCAGGAATGCTTCTTTCTGTGACTCTATTTAAGGTAATGAAATTGACCTGTATGCAATGGCTTTTGCAGTGTAATCCACTGAAAGTTCTTTTCTAAAGCAGAAATTTGCATTTCATTGTAATTCATGGTGATCCACTCATAAAAACCCAGGAAACCTGGTTTTGGTACATTCATTTATACCACTGCTCGGGTTTAAGCAGACTGTTCGCATAGGAAAGTTACGATTCGGAGCAAATGTTCAATGCTCAGTTTTATGCAACTGTATGGTTGACTTAAACGAGCAAACCATCTCTTCCATTAACCTTCAAACAGATCACGATTGAGTGTCCTGAGCAAGGCGTGCTTCTGAAACGCATTTTGAATCATCACCAAACTGAATTTCAGGCTTATGAGACGCTTCTGGAATTTTCTGAGTCCTTCGTTGGACGAAAGCGCATTTTATGGAACCACTGGAAAAAGGCCCGAGTGAAAAAGGTTAGCTTCTCACTTTGTGCACTATTTTTATTCTTCTGCTTAAAGAGAAAACTTTAATGACAGCTCTTATACAACGTTATGAGAATCAAGAAATTGAGTGCTCTATAGTCATTGTTTAAACATTTAGGAAACATTTTAGTTTTGGAATGAGTATATATAGTACAGTAGGGTAGATCTACGATACCGCTCAAATGATGGTAGTAAGTACAAGAAATGTTTCCTATTGTTACCGAAATACCTTGCATCAAATCAGGACCACACTCGTTCCAGTGAGCGCAATACAAACCATCTTGCACACACACCTGTTTCTTGTAAGCATTTAAATTCAAAAATTCACGAATAATAAAAACGCTGAGTGGCGTGAAGTAAAAAAGCATGGTGTAGGCTGGGCAGTTTTTATTCCCACTAGTCTGGGATTGTTTTGTTGTGGTCACTGTGGTTACCAGATATTTGGCGAGCGACTACAGGTAGCCCTATTGGACTTGTTATACGACTAAGAATACTCTTCCGCTAACACAGCCCATTTTATATTAGATTTGCTTTCAGTTTTTATGAGAATGGCTTCTCCCGCATCACTAAATAGTTGCAGAAAGTTTGCTGGAATGGCATGAAACAAAAGTAAATGCAAAAGCAAACAAAAAGCATGCAAAATGGAATGTGTTTAAAACAACCATGTCTTTATTTTCCCCACAAAATAAGTTACCTAGTTCAAGAAGTTACTATAGATTCATTTGCCTTTCTCATTGTTGTCAGGAAGTTGTTCTCTGAGAACTCTCGTTTCAGTTTACATTAGGAAAGATTTCGATGTTTGCTATTTCATTTCGTAACCGAGAGATGCAGTCAATCACAAAGAAACGCCAACTCCAGTCACCGTGGGCCCCAATATTTAGAAATTCTTATCAAGATTCGTCCCAACAGAGTAATACAGGGACATCCTGTTGGATCTCCATGATGCGTGTCACCGGTTTGTACAACCAGTTTGATTTGCCATTTGATGGTAAAATTCTTTCAAAATCTAAACGCAAACCCAACAAAATGGTGTCTGAAATCAGCTTTACCATTTCCGTAGCCAGTTATGGCTCTAAAGACAGCAATTGTTATACTAATCGAGATTGGTATATCAATTTTACTTTCATATCCAAAACAGATTCAGGAACTAGAGGAGGCGAAACGTATTTTGGAATATCAACTAGCGGAACTAAAGCACAAAGTAGATCAACTGGAGAAGAAAAATCAAGAGGCAAAAGTAAAACGTGATGCAGCACGTCAGGAAGAAATTAAGTTCTATAAAAAGCGAGCCGAACATCTGAAAGTAAGTTTGTACATAAATCTTGTGAGTTCACCGAAACACAAAAAGACAAATGCAAACAGCATACACGTTTTGTAATTTTAACTGCTCAATCAGTCGGGTGGTGCAGAAAACTAATCATCAGCCTTAATTTTTGAATCAGAGAATCTGCTTCTCGAGGTAACATTGAACCAAAGATCTTCCGGTCACACGGTGTGCATTTCTGAGATTTTAATGTAGACGGGCCAAATATAAGTAACACGAGGGAATGTTTGATGTTACGAAGTCACTATATTGAAAAGATATTAGACGGGTTTTAGTCACTACGATGGCCTCGCAGTGTGCTTCCAAAAAAGGAAAACCTGTAGTTTAGTTGAATTGTGCAGGGTTCTAAGCGATTAGGTATAAGTTACTGGACACTAAGATGCAATTTCTATAAGAGGCACTAAATGCAAATAGATTAAAATAGCTGGGACATGTTTTGTGCATGGCTAAACAACGTCTGTCTCGTGCTATGCAATCATCCGAGGGAGATAGTAGCAGGAGGATGAGTTTAAGTTGTCAGACAATGACGGAAAACGTAGGAGGACGTTAACCAGTTTGAAATCCACGAGATCCCCGCAAGCAATGGTCGGAGAAAATGGGTTCAGTGTTCTTTAGATTTACTGATTATCCTGTTGTATGCAATCTTAAATCTGATTTCTTTGTGCTTGACTTTTGACTGTTTTTCCTTCGTTTTCTCTTTTGAGTGCCCTGTGTGTTTTGTATTTTCCTAAAGGTGAGTCCTCGGTGGAATTGTCGGTTCTAATAGGTTAAGATGAGGATTTTTCAAGCCGTAGCTCTAAAGTTACATTCAGTCAAAGTTCTCAGATTTACTGGTATTAGTGCATCAAACTGCATGTTTCTGTAGCCAAATGTTTTGCCAAACGGAAACATTTATTGTGCGGTAAACGTAAGAATTCGTTTTATTTGTACCACAGAGTAGTAACACGTAACGTAATAAAGTAAAATCATGGACGAAAAAAGCATGTTGAAAAGTTAGGGATTGGAGCTAAGAAACAACAGAACCGAAGAGACTGGCAACGGATTATTATCAGTCAAACCATACCACGGGCAATGGTTGCCATTCTGTCGTCTAGCGGAATGCAGTCCGATCGCGCAAGGACAGCAAACCTAAGAGCAGTTAGCAAAGAAATCGACCTGCTTATTACTCAAAGGGTGCAATGGATGTGGCAGACCAACCCTATCATTTCTGGTCGATTATAAACCAGATACCACTTAGTAAGACCACAGTTTAGTTCAGTGCAGTTCAGTTTTTGCAACCATTAACCTTTCACCAACATGTTTGGGCTTTGGTTGCTACATCAGTGCACTGTCAACTCAAAAGAGAAAAAAAAGAAGAAATAGGGAAAAATCGACTGTAAAGCAATAATCTGAAGGACCTTCTAGAGAATCAAAAATTTCAAATTAAAGGACGACACTGCGACACTGAGTCCTATTGTCTTCGACCATTGCTTGCGGAGATCTCGTAGATTTCAAACCGGTAGACCTACATTGGCCATTCCACTGGTTGACGTCCTGCTACTTTTTCCGTCATTGTCTGACAACTTAAACTCATCCTCCTGCTACTATCTCCCTCGGATGATTGCATAGCACGAGACAGATGTTGTTTAGCCATGCACAAAACATGTCCCAGCTATTTTAATCCATTTGCATTTAGTGCCTCTTATAGAAATTGCATCTCAGTGCCCAGTAACGTATACCTAACCTTTGAATTACCAATTCTGCGGGGCAGTGGTATTCAAACAAGGAAAGTCTTTGTAAATCCAATGTCCTCAGCGGCTTTATTTTTGAGCTAGACACGAAGGCCTACCTTGGTGTTGCCGTTTTATGTCATGATGCTAAGCAGGATGGTTTATATGAAGCCTGAAGGTTGAGCCATGCCTCAAATGTCATCGAATAACTGCTTGATGAATTGCCCTCTTGGTTCTCCAGGCTGCGGGTTGAACACAGCTGGCAACTCAAACAGTAACTGGGTAAAAGAATAAAAAACCCAAAAAGGTGGGTTTCTGCTCAGCCGGTCCCCTTGAGGGTAAGTCCTTGTTAGAACCAACGGCTGTGGTTTAGAGGCGTATTTGTCCTCCTGCTTTGGAGGTAGGTGCCCTGAGGACCAAGACGACGGCACATCAACGTAAGCTAATTTTTTTAAAAAGCCGAGACTGAAACTAACTTTTTCGCTGCAAAAAGCGGTAAATGATTCCTCTAAACTCCATTTTCGATCAAAATTGCTATTAAACATTTCAGTTTTATAACGTTCTTACTTCATTTTTTTGTCTTTTCCATCCGTGTTTACCCTATTTTCTTTTTAGGCTCAAATGGATGTAACCGTACTGCCAAACAAACAGTGAACATACAATCCGTGTTGCTTATCCTTTAATTTGTCCCCAAAATCAATTTCAGCTGTTCTAACTGCAGCTCAAGAGGCTTCGGCATTTTGCTGATAATCACTCTATCTTGTTCTAGGGCAGATCTTCAGGTATATACTCTGGGGAAATAAACTTACATTCATTGAATATTTTCGTTTTCTTCCCTAAATGACGAGGTAACTGCATAAATGCCGGTGAGATATAAGCTATTTTTAGTTTTATCTTGATTAAAGTCAAGCCAAATAATACTTCAGGAGTTCGGAAAAGAGTGAATTTCCAGCTCATTACCAAGCAAAATGTGACATAGACATACGAAAAATGCAGACACCCTGGAATAAAACAGTGAATATGACTGCAAAAAATTTAAGAGAATAAATGCATATGAATGTTAATTATAGGTATTGTCGATTTAGATGGGTTCTAAAGTCACTCATTATTAGGCCGCCATTCACATGTAAACAAGGGGAATGGGGAACATTTCTGTTACGGTATTTGATGATACAACAGTTGAGACGTCTAAATGTGGAAAGATCTGGGGATGATAAAGGTCTTGGGGAGCAGGATGGCTAGTGGTGCGAAGCAGACTGCTTGGGAATCTACCAAAAGATTCAGTGTTTTTGAACAAAAAATGTTAGAAGTAAACCTCTTTTAATTGCTTAACTCTCTGGAGTTCATTTTTCAGAGGTTCAGCAAAAAGGTGAAAATCTGTGTCCTTCAAGCCGACGAAGGATACTGGAAAGCAGTACAGTCTGAGTCAGATAAATAATGTAACGTATTGAAAAAAAAAACGCATAAGGTACTATGATTTTCGAGTCTAAAGAGCAGATGCTACCTGTTTGGTCTAAGCAGGAATATGGGTTATGAACGTCCCAATGTAACGAACCGAAGGATCTAGAAAGCATCCGTTAATAGCCGACTGCTGTGGAGACTCAGTGAATGAGGCTCAACCCCGAGAGCCGACTTGTAATTCAAAGATATCAAAAATTCGGCGAACATTCATTGGTGGGAATTGCGAAAAACATCAGAGGGATTATGTTGCAGAAGACTACTACTTCCACCAGCATCGTAATAACAACTACCGGCATATTTTCGATCAATGGAACTTTAGGAAATGGGAAGCTTTTAATGTAAGAGAAGAAAACGTTAAGTGACAGGCACTTTGAAAAATTCAAAGTTAACTGACAGTGATTAGGGTTTATTCTTTTTAGAAGCAGTAAATCGTTAACGATTGCAAAAATAGTGGCGAATCCGAAGAAGAGTACAATGATCGTGATATCCGAAAATATATTCGTTTGAGTAGAATAAACCCAATTGAGAGGGATTCATCCTCAAGAGCAGAATTAACTAAGGAAATGATTAAACTTACAAAATCAGGTATGAGCTTCCAAGGAGGGTACGTAAAATGAATGAGATGAAGGGGTTTGGGTGCAATTAGTATGCAATTAAGCAGCACACTTTGAAATAACGTCACTAGGGATGGACAGTAGGAAATAAATTATTGGATACTAGATTCGTAGGCAGTCTCTGCATCAGGCAATTTTGCAACCCGGTTAGGTTGATCGATCGATGGGTTGAACATGGCCAAAAAGCTGAATTCCTTAATGCATTGTTTCCCCAAGAGGGGAGCTGTTGCGTTCACTCACAACATAAACATTTTACTTGATAAACACAAAATGCCATCTGCACTTATATTTCCGGGAATGAAGTAGGGATATTTGGTAAAGCGCCAAACGTTTGACTATTGATTTCAGCAGCCTAAGATCAGCTCGAATAACCCTAAAAGGCTAAAAAGCTTAGACTTTCAAGATGCAGCGAAGCTCATTTCAGGGTAACTTTGAGAGTGCACGCTTAGTTTATTTTACATGTATGCAATCTAGGTCACGTTCAGACCTATTCACATCCTGACCCGTGAATAGCAGACCAGCTGAAGACCAGGACTGGTTTTAATATTAGTTACCTCTTACCAAAATATGCTCTACCGTGTATTCTGTGCGGTAATGACCTACCATTTGCGTTTCCAATAGTCACATAAATGGAATCTGCTAAAGTAGGATTTGTGTGAGGATGGATCTATGGGGCTCAAATGTGAGTAGGATGTGTTCAGATCGTACAACTGCTAGCTCTAAAAAGACATAGCACACTGATCGATTTCAACACATGCTCCGCCAGTTACAGAATTCAGCAAAGCTGCGTATTTGAGATCGAGTTATCGGCCTAATGTAAGTGAAGCATTCACATACCTGGCCATGATTGATTTTCAGTTAGTGATTAACAAGAAGAAACCGTCACAACGAGACTGCACTTTGACGTGCTGTGACGGCTTGATGTTTACATGACCCAACGACCCATGGCATGTCTCAAGTCGAAGGTCCAGTCATGCCTAAAAGGTCGATGGGTAGAGTTCTGATAAAGTACCCTCCTGGTCCTCCAGATTGGGATTGATTTGAGCTGGCACATCAGTCGGGAAATTGTTGACAGTAACCGTCGATCTAATTAGATGGGTTTCCACTCACCCGTCCCCTACAGCCTTGCTGACTAGTTCTTGTTAGAATCAAAGGCTTTCGTTGAGAACCTCAATCATTATCCTTCTCAGTGGCTGTGTCTACTCACCATTCCCTATGAGTTACACGTCTACAAATAATTCCGCACTTCATCGATCGACCCTCAGCGTAATCAGGACCGCGCTGTCGGCCTCATCAAACGGGACGAGTTGTGGTAGTTATGTTGCTGCTCAGAGTTCCCTCTATTTTATTCAAACTGCTTTTTGTCTCCAAACCTCTCCACTTGCCCTCCTTGCATGCCCAAAATGTTACCACTGATAACACGCTCGATGCTTGCAACTCGTCACATAGTGGTAAATCATTTCCAGTTTTTCAGCTCACATTTCCTCAGGCCTCATTAGCCTGTCAGTCCAGGCTTCTTCAATCTGCGCACTTACATGCGAGCTGATCAACAGGCCTGTTTGGAGCCGACAATGAATATTTTTGCCTGCTGCGTCAGTGAAACTCTGGTTAGAAAAAACATGTGACAGCAATGCGCCACCTATTTATTGCAGACAGCAAAGCCTTGACCGATGGGCTGAACACGTCAAGGAAACGTTTAGGTGGACGCGTGATAATGTAGTTACCCCGAGGACCACACATACGAACCCTTGGGATGCGTCTGTTGATCCATTAAAGGAAGTGGAAGTGGAGTCAAATATTCCACTAATAAACAGTGGGAGAGAGGTCTGTCCCGAGGAACTCCCCCCAGTTGGTTTCAAACTGGGCGGAGAGACCATGATAGAATAACGTACGTCCTTGCTCCGTGACATTTGAAACGAGAAGCGTTGTCGTTGAGACAGTCGCTGACTTTAACAACCGTGAAAGAAGGCACACAGTGACTGCAGCAATCATCATGGGATTAGTTTACTTCCGATGGTTACCACGATATTGGCTTCGATAATGATGCACCGTCTGACATCAGTCCGCAAGAGTAGAAACTACGAGCACCATCCGGGCTTCGTGCGGGTCAAGGTTGCATCAACCTTGGAACATGCTCAACGTTTACTAGACAAACTCGCATGGGCTTATCTCCATTCAAATTTTTAGTATCTGCTACAACGCCCGAGGACAGTAGTCCCGAACTTAATACGGGATGGTGATGAACTAAAGGTCGTCTGTCGCTTCACTTACCTCGGCAGCTGCGTGACAAAGAACAGTAGCACGGCAGTGGAGGTGAACAGGCATATATCCAAGGCTCGATCGGCATGCGCTGGACTGAGGCAATCGCGGTCTGGGCTTGACATTTCACTGAAGTCAAAAGACGATGTGTACTGTGCTCAAAGCCCTCAGTTCTGTTGCATGGTTGCCAAACATGTAGTTTGCTTCCCGAAGTTGTTCGTCGCTTGGAAATTTCCCGTAACTCATGTCTATGCAGTATCGCTAGGATCGGACGCAATGATACTTGACGCAGGTTCAGGTTGGGAGTCTGGTGTTAGATGTCAGTTCTGAGAATATTTTATCTAAACATATGAAGCTTATTAGACTTCGTTGGTTGGGTCACGTGTTGTGTTTGGCGAATACTCATCTACCCATCATGTTCGATTTCGCGTTCATCCTACGGAATGGAAGAGGCCACATGGAGGTCAACAGATGACGAGGCAAAGTGGAATGAGAAAATGTACAGCGAACTTATGTAAAGAAAGTGTCGCACTTTATGGTTGGATTCGAAAGGCCCGTCAACCAGATGGCCGGAGACATTGAAGGATATGGCGGCGAACCGTGAACAGTGGCGATCGTGTAGTCATTTTCTGTCAGGTAAGTGACTGGAAAAATTGCGT
Source organism: Fasciolopsis buskii (assembly GCA_008360955.1). Lineage (NCBI taxonomy): Eukaryota > Metazoa > Platyhelminthes > Trematoda > Plagiorchiida > Fasciolidae > Fasciolopsis > Fasciolopsis buskii. The sequence goes on from LUCM01006936.1 coordinate 30,787, forward strand.
TTGCACAATCAGACTGTATTCCTTTTGTTACGAATACGGTGTTCTTTTCTTTTCCCGTCTGTCTAGGTTCACTCCCTTCCTCCTGGTTTATTCATTTTTTTCTTATTGGAAAGTGTAACCATGAGATAAGGGCAAGGGTCAGTGGGGCTTGCCATCTTGTCTAACGCCGAACAATGATCACTATGATAATGGCCCAGGAGTAATATTACGAGACTACAGTAGGTTACTTCCAAGCGTCCGCGGCACTAGATTCGCTTTTGACGACTACTTGTAATACGGAAGTGAATTTCATGGCACTCATTGCGAGAAATGCTTGTTACTTGTAGTTTAACCATCAAAAACCAAGTAATTCGCATCTGTTTAATAAAAAACAAAGCGCAACTGGATAGCGCAACGAAGCGCATAACACTATCAGGAGCGAAGGAGGTATACAAATCAAAAGTCCAGGCCTGGCATCGAGGGAAACGACAGACTGCCTCGTGGTTCGATATTACAAAAGTAAGATTCATGAACAAGAAATGCTCAAACAGACCTGGGAAGCGGTATATCAGTTCAATTATGAGCGAGAAAATAGAGCTTTGAATGGGAGTGAGGGAAGAAAAATTAATTCGCCAAAAACATTGGGTGTCTTACTTATTTTATTTAATCACACTCGGTAGGTGGCATTTAGGTCCATTATGAACTTAATGGGCTTATATCTACTATTTGTTACGGCAAACTTCTCAAAATTTGTTTCTGGGCTGACGCTGTTTTTGATTTTTCGCTGGCACAGAAAGGAAGCTACTTTACACTATTTTATTTAGCCGTAACGTAAAGTTCTCCAATTTAATGTCGTAACTGTCTATACAGATGACCGTATTTACATAGGTCAGTCAATGACAATGTTTTATAACCAATTGTGTTAGTAACTGAGTGGATAGAAGACAGTAACCGTTTCGGTCGTACAGCACCTGGTCTTAAGGACAGGGTCCGGCAAATGCTTAGTTGACCGACCAAAGAATTCGTTTATACAGATCCGCCCCAGTATGGTTAAAGTGCCGGGATAATTTGGTGGCTTTTTTATTTTTAGTACAAATCAGTATGGGGATCCTGTGACGTTGGAGAAATAAAATGCACCTAAACAATGAGCGAAGAAGAGAAAAAGAGATTGTGTAGAGTTCACCACTGATAGCATTTTTTCCATTCTCCATTTACACGACACTGGTACGTACGATGGATGGCACCTGAATTAAATCGCAGTGGGACTTTTCCGTAGAAGCTTTTGTGCATATTCGGTAGTCTGCGCATACGTTATGCGTAGTATTCAGAAGTGATTGTGAAAGGGCAAATTTTATGTACCTGAGATTTATTCCATGAAGTTTAAGTATTTCACTCGTCAAATAATTCGTAATATGTTCTTGAAAAACCCATTTTTCCCCCAAAGATGACCCTATCCGGGCAGACAGAGTTGTCTTATGCTAATTTAGATGGATTTGTTGGTAAATCTCATTTGCTGGTCTAATATCCTTTTTCTGATGCTCAAAATCATTAGCATTAACAAAGTCATCACAGGATCATACGAACTTCACCTTCTTTCTTTTAGCTTCTTAGGGAACCATACTAAATATTACATACAGTATCGATCCTATTGGTTCGTATTACACACAAAAAACACGCTGGACGTAGGCACAGGAAAAGCCTTAATTTTCGTTAGTGTACACCAAATAGTAGCTGATGATTTTGATACCTAAGTGCAGGAGGATCTGCTATGGATGGTCTCACTACCACGCCCGATATATCGGGCCTTTTTAATTAGACTTTCAAGCCTCAATGTCATGGTTGGTGGTTACATAAAACAAATCATTACGTAGCAATGTTCTGCCACCTTCTTACCCTTTCTCTACATAGTGGTATTTATAACAGGAATTCATTATCTTCACTAACTTTCGTGAAGTGAACTGTAACATGGATTCTGTCCAACACTTCCTCCAGTCTTCTTCTCGTGCTTTGTCTGTGACCGAAATTCATATCTCCCACTCGTCCATTGCAACTTATTTCTAATTGTGCAAATATGAAGTTCAGAAAATACAGCACCAAAATGAGGAATTATGGGATACAATTGGGCAACTGCTGGCCCGTGCTGAGAGCCAAAGATTGTGGTGAACTTTGCTTAGCTGCAGCAAACTTCATTGGCCGGCGGATCCGAGAAGTCTCCCGCCAATGATTGGCCATTTGTTTTCTGACGCGCCCTCTGAATAAAACGCAGACAGATATAATCGTACATCGTGCATGATGGTGGACGGACTTCAACGCAGCCTGGCGTTCTACAGCTTCTCAGTGTGCTCAAGTCAAATAAAGTGTAACAGCGTTCTAGAGTAAAAAAAGCGCATTGTTATAGAAGCAATAGAACCAACAAATGCCTTTCGCCCAGTCGAAGTTAGAACTTTCCGTACGGGTCTCTGAAGAACATCAGTACTTGACTCTGGAAAAAAATCACAGATATAGAACCGTAGAAGTAAGTTGTATTCAAACAATAGTTTGCATTGGCGTGCATAATGGTATTCGCATGAATGATGCTCCCTTAGATTGTCCGGTGGCCGTAAAGTGGATTAGGGATCTGTCACCAAAATGGTTACAGATTCGAAATTCATATCCACTGGACTCTTTGTGGTAGATGGCAATTAGCTGTGGCCCGGCTGTTTACAATACCTGACCTACTGAGATTTTATACTGCTCCATAACGGTCCAAGTTTCTGGGTCATGGGCCATATTGGCTACGGAGCATGTTCCTTTCACTATATGCATGCTCCAAGCATGTCATAAGAATCAGGTAATGCATAACAGTTTTCGCCCGTAATTTCGTGAGCTTCCAAGTACCAAGTTTTTTAAGTATTTAATTTAAAATTGCGTTACTCATGTTCACCTGCTGAGGGCAGCTCCTCAGCGACCGGACTTTCGAGGTGGAACAAGTAAGACTGCTTGACTAGTGTCCATAAAATTCCATTTGATGTTTGGTGACATAGACTGGAGTGACCAAGCGCCTTAGTTGGTAGCTTTCTCACATTCAAAGTCTATCGTAATCAGCATAGTTGTTTTAGGAACAACTTTATGTTCGGTTATCCGCCAATCTTTTTTCTTTTCACTTTTTGGCAATCTTCATTTCAGGCTAATTGGTAACTAATGAGATAGTCCATTCCCGATAGCGTATTGATTTGGATGTTCAACTCTCAATGGTTTAGACTACCGGTGCCACTGAGGAGCCCCAGCCAGTAGGGGGTATGTTTCAACGCATATGCATATATGCATTTATTTGGATTAAATGAACAGCACGGCGAAATAGATAAAAATGTAGTTCACTCTAATAAGATATCAAACAGTGAAATTAAACTTAAATTCCCTGAAGGATGTTCTGATTTGCAAACCCAGTCAACCTTAAAAACAGATGGTGAATCAAAGCAAACTGTAGACGATTAGTTTAGGGACAATAAATTCTGAACAGTAACTATGGCTAAGATTCATTGAAGGGGACTGGTTCTGAGGCTAGTTATTCATACGATGAGATGCTTTTATCATTAATGGACGCAGTTAGTTTGTGGTTGTACCATTTAATTGAAGGAGTCATCTGAGCACGATCTTCTGTGCGATTAATCATTTCCTTCTATTTTCTTACTGGTACACAACAGCTATTTTGCAAGCAGGCATCACGAAGTTTTCGGCACCTTCAAGGTTCGTGAGATGATATAATGTCATTTTCAATAGCAATGCTCCGGTCCTATACTCAAAGTTACCAAATTAACCGACGTACGCAAGATTTGGCGTTTCAAGAATTGCGAACTAACGGAAACTTTTCTTGTAGTCCTTTAAGCCAAAGTTTATCTATGAGAGATCTGACAAAATAAATCTACCGGTTGCTTGTTTTTGTTTGTTTGCTTTGCCCAGTAGTTCGGTCATGACATTTGCCTGTTTGCCTTGTTTCAAAAGAAACGATAACACATCTGTTCAGTTGGACTTGGACAGATTTCATAAGTCTGACCTGGATTTGGGTGAGAGATTAGTTCCGAATTGATTGTTTTTATTCGTTCTGAATGTTCGTATCGAGGCTGCGAAAGAAAAATTTAAACTGCCGCTTACTTATACCTGATAGAAAAAGGTCACCAGCACTTCTCTTAAGGCCACAATCTGCAACGCTTGTTAGAAAATTAAGAATGGTTAGAATTGGCATGTCAACTAACCTCATTAAAAGAGTCGTGGTTTCAGACCGCCTTTTCCTATGAACATTCTTCTTTCGAAATTTCTGTGTTCGCTTCGCCCGCTGTCAGAATCTAATAACAGGAGTTTTACTTAGCATTGTGCTAAAAAAACTTCGTATCTTACGCCGTTTTTTGTGATAAGGCACTATTAATCAAAAGGCTTCAACAACGTTAGTCCCTCAAGACTCATTAAATTCTGAGTCGGAATTCGAAAAAGAGTACTTAACTGTGAGACAACAGTCACATGCTTCATGTATGTTTTCAAACCTTTCCGGTACAAAATGGTTACTTTGACAACGGCGTTTCACTCAGGTAGTTTGCAACATTCGTAGACGAAAAAAGAGTGGCCAGCTGATAGTACTGACATTCATGACCTAGACGGGAAAAGTGCCTTATACAATCCAAAGTGAGACATGAGAAAATATCTTTTCCTGTCGCAATAATCGTGCAGGTAAGTAAAATGACGATTATAAATGCAAAAAGTAAATTCCTTTTCGGATCTCATAGGTTTTCCCGTTGTTAATAAACACTTTTCTCGGGGTTTATCGTCGCACAGCTTCTCGTCTCAGCCGTGTCCTTGTTCATCCGTGTATGACAATTCTGTACGATTAAATCCCGAATGCAGTTATTCTGCTTAGTATAGGTTGTAAACATAAAAAATTGAGGTACAAAAAGTTCACTTCACCGGTTTAATTGAATCATATACACGCTCGTGGCACCGTTGTTTTGGAATATACGATACATTCCATTCTAGCTTTTTCAATTATAACACAATTTTATAACAGCTAATTCATACGGAGAAAAGTGTATAACCCATTACTAGAGACGAATTCGTCGTTTAAGTATACTTTAGTCTATTCCAGTTTTGATTCTGATATGGCTCCGGTTTGGTAACTCTAAACGGTGATGAAAAACTGAACAGTAGTGAGAACGGATACACAGCGCACAGAATTACCATAGCTTGATGGTGTGTTAACAGAGGGTTGAAAAAGTATGCGAACTGGGTAAGAAACTGCGAGAAAACGTTGATTAATGACGACAGTTGCTTACACAGTGTTTACCGTGCTAAAGTAGCCTTCGGTCTTGGGAGAATTTTTGGCCATGACGGCTAATGGGTTGTACACCACACATTAGAAGATTTGCACCATATTTTAGCAGCTAATCTCTGTTTGCCCGTGGCTCACGGCTAATAAGCAACGTTTTTAAGCTATCAAACTGTAGAAAACTGCAAAAATTACATAACATTAAATTTCTTTATTTCGTTGGGCTAAGTAGTACTGAATCGATAGGAAGCATAAACGCTAGAATTCGTTTAATTCTCCTCACTGATTGGTAGCACAAATGTACGTAGATAATCAAGTCATTTTCAGTCTTCATAAGAGAGTGCTAAACTTGGAGGATGTCTGATGATTTCTCATCTCTGACTTGGTAGTCTGTCGTGCTCCGTCGGATAACTTCCATTTCTTTGCTCTCAATCGGATGCCTCATTCACCTTTGGCTGAAACGTGCATCAGCGGCCATACCATGGCAAACGGCTTGCCAAGCGGGTCTTAGCTTCGAGGATGTTTGATCTGCAAAGACAGTTTTTCCTGAACAGGCTGACCAAATAGACTGTATGATCCATCTTTATAAACAAACGTTTGAAAAATCCCACAGAACACATTGAGAACAACACAACGTGGCGAACAAGCTCGTTTTCAGTTATTCGTATTCATGCCAATACATAACATTAAATATGGTCTGGAGATGGTTCAAAGAAAATTGTCGGTTTGCAGTCACATCAGTTCACAACTCTAAGAATGCGTCTGTGTGTATGTGTAATTGATCAATTTGTCACACGATCAGGTTGTAGACCCCTTGTCGGATAATGGCAAGTGGACCAGGGAAGTTTAAGAGTTTGGACAAATTGTTTCTGAGCACATAGAGGGGGGTTACACAAACGGATAGATACGGCTTCGGCTGTGTTCAAGATGCGACACTTGACAGTTCTTGACTGTCCGCTCCTAATTTTGTAGATGGTGCAAAAAGCACTTGTCACGTTCACTGAGTGGTTTGACTCGACAAGCTGTGAACACACCGGGCTAGTGGTTGCCTTAACTGTTCCTGTGCTCAAACAAGCCGGGTGGTGTTCACGAACGCGATCGGATAAACGCCTGGTCGTGCGGCCAATATACCTGGTCCCACAGGAGCAGGTGAATGAATACACACAGAATGAGGCTGCAGAATCTGGCAGTCTGTCCTTTAGTTGGAAACACATGATCGGCTTAGATGTGTATACAGTTTTTAACTGTGCAGCAAAGAATGTTCCACTGATTGAACTTGACAGTCTCCGTTAGATAATTTCCGCTTCCGTGTCATCTTTGAAAGGCAAACAAACGTATAAGGGTTTCTTTATTGGTCCTATTACTTTTTGTCTTACTTCGTGTTTTTCCATAGTTTTATTTATGAATCTTTCGGGGTATCCATTTTGTACGAATACACTCCGCAGGAAACGAAGTTCATTTTCAATTGTGTCGTCCTTACATATTTATAAACAAAGTTTCTCCAGCTGACACAGAAATTCGGACACCTGGATCAAAACCAATTAAGTAGGAAGAGAGCTACCAGGATGGCTGGAGTGTCAAGAATGTGAAGTAAACATTTTCTCCTCATAAACACTCCATGTGGGTTGCTGGGATATATGAACAATTTCGAACCCAGAAAACCCACAGCGCACGAATACCAGAGAGATATTGCTTGCTTACTAGAAGTCGGACGAGGTCATAGTGAATAACTTGCCGTCTCAGTTGCCGCCATAGATAGCCATTATTGATTTTATCATAACCACTCATGGGCCTCTGATCTGCAAGGGGTCTGACAGATTTACATTTACGCGTTTATAATGTTCTGCTTTCCCATATCATCAGTAATGGTCATAATGCGTTTCAAACCGCAACACGCCAGCCAAACCAACAGTACGATCTATGTTCTAAACCCCTCAACCAAAAGCGGTTTGTGGATACTATTCTACGGCAGCCTTCAAACACTAGTAAACTGCAGTCGCAGAAGGGTTCAGGGATCATATTTGATGACTGAAAGAACCGGACGGGGGGAAATATCACGACAAGAGACATTCACGGGAAACTCGACCTGGTCCAGCGCTGTGAAAGTGATACCAAGCTAATCATTTTCTCCGGTTTTAATCGCCTATTCATAACTGACGCAAGCTACCCAGCACCCTACAAAACACCTCTTCGTATGGCATACCAACGGTGATAGAACATTCCATCAAATAAATTTAATACCAGTCACGTAACAGTCCGTCTCGTCAAGAAAGACAGTAGACCGTGTTGCCGCAGCGAGGCCGTTAATAGGAATGACTTAAATCACGTGCTTCGCCTTTGGCTGATTTCTCTATAGTGCTTCAGTGTGAAGCCACTAATGTTCCAGCAAGCAACACAAGTCTAACTGAATGAGTCTTAACTGCGGTTGTCCACAAACTAATCCACCTAATTTAGCAACATGAATGACTCACCTGACCTTGCCTAGACTAAAGTGAAAACCTCAAATTGACAAAGCGTACCAATTGAACCGGAGGCCCAAAATGCCCATTCAAAGATTGGATATCGGGAATTCCGGCTATCCAGCTTGCCTAAAGACGCGTGTTTATGTGGCCTTCCTAGCAACCTACTCCACAAAGAATAGTCGATGCAACTGTTGTCAACAAAACTGCGGCCGGTGCTTGTTACTTCACCGGCCTCTTTTGCCTCATTTGTTTAATGTCGGATAAGCTGTAGTCCCTTGGCCCCATACAAAATAATTCTTATGGTGTAATTAGATCTAATGTGAAGGTAAGGGATCCCTAGTTGGATGGAAGATTTGCCTAAGCTTCTCGACCTTCCACTATTTCCATCGATAACCACCGAACTGACTTCATCTCTCCCGTATGGAGTCAACTGTGATCCGTCTGCCTTAGAGAAGACGACTACTACAACCACTTAAATTTGGGCACTTCCCGAGTGCAGCTGCAGTTGCTGCAGAGACCCAAAAGACAGGCCTCTGGAGTTCACTCAGCCGATGCAGACCCCATTACTTTTTACTTGGGTAACCATAAACGAAAAGTTCGATTTTGGCTATATTCCTCAAAACTAGTGGCGAAACGATGTGCGGGAACCACCGAGGCATCAGCTTGTTAGACGAGGTTAAAACATTATCTGGCCAGCTCATGTTTAATCAGTTAACCGCATCGAGATATGTTGACAGATTCAGTTCGATCAGATGGATAGATACATCGACCTAAGGTAAACCATTCGGAAGGTTATGCGTCACAGATACAAATTCGAACTCCGTAACATTCCATGGTTCACATACTTTTGAATCCTATTGGGGTTATTAAGTCGAGAATCACTGTAGAAATATTGCTCGGGGGTAGCCTAATGACAAAATGATTTCCCAGAGCTGCTCGCACTATGTTGAAAAAACATATACATACAGAAATAAAACAACGTCTCTTCGGACCAAACCAAAGTTAGCAGCATGACAGAGAAGCCCGTTATATCCAGTGCTGTTCAACATTGTTATAGATTGGTTTATCGGACTCAAAAACGACAGTCATCAGGGAATATAAGGTTTTGCGGACTGTAATATTACATAGTTTGAATTATCCGATTATGTGGTGTTGCTTGGATAGAGTGCGGCGACCATGAAAATTGCGGTTATGCAGGTTGATATTTGTATTCCCGGGGGGTTGGTTTCGAGTTCAGCTTTCCACAAACTATTCATGCTAACTGAGTTCTACAGTTCAGCCGTCAGTTAGGGAAATACTATCGGATCTATATTAAAACTGAGCCGGCGTGTAAAAATCTCTCAAGAAATCCTCAAGATCTGCCGCAGCAGCAGCCGTAATTCAAAGTCTGCCAAAAGCAATGGGCACGTCCTTCGTAAGCCACCTTTGTTCTGCCACCATTTCTCTGTCCAGAAGGACATTGTCGACTTGGATAACCTCAAAAAACGTGACCGGTTATCGTTTTGAAGACAAGAACAAATCTGGCTCTCATTCACTGAGCAATGCTCGGCACTGGATTGGCATCTACAAGGACCTAGTCACTAACCGACCAGCGTAGGTGGTCGTTATCATGGGCAGTACGGAATCGGATTTACCCTTATATTAAGAACCAACTGCACGAATTCAGAGTGCGTTTCAAACCTTCGGGGTCTATGAAAAGTTGAAAAGATGATTTGAATATTATAACAGAGTCAAACTGCACGTATATCAGGTAATTGTCGGTTGCGTTGATTACAATAGCTGAATTTCCTCAGGACAGCTCTCAATTAAAAACTAACACATCTCGAAACCAAAACTGAATTCATTGATGGGGAACCGGTGCAGGTCATATTTAGACAATCCAGGTACCGTCAGTTTTCCGGTGTTTAAAACTCATCATGTACATTTTGTCCGTCATGACTCATAGAAATCTTATAGACAAACCCAAATATTTAGCAATTTATTTCATTATACTTTTTAATGATCTACTTCCTAATAATTGGATCACATTTTAAGATGGGAATGAATAGTTATAGACTGGTGCGTGAGAAACTGACCAACAGCTAAAACGGTTGCAGTCCGGCAGTTATCGTTCAAAAACTGTAACGGCGACCGTTTAACCATCGTTGGTCACAGAGGGTTAGTGTCTCGAATGGGAAAGTCCCAAGTACTGAACTCAGTTTGACCTGGGTGTTGCGGCAGGCTTCAATTAACCTGGGACTTGTCCCAAGTGATAACCTGCCCTTAAAACTGGTGTAGCTCTGTTCGTTCGGAAATCCTGAGAGACAGAATACTCATGTTGAATAACTATCGAATATAATGTCAGTGCTCTGGTTTCAACTGACAATTTTTTTCAGATGTAAATCTGTTCTCTAGAGAATTACCAAATGGAGAGCTGAAATTTAAATAAGAATGGTAAAGTTCACCCCAAATTATCTCTGCTTTCCGCTTCCACATCCTGGTTTTATTCTTGAGTGAGGCAGTGTAGATTTACCAAATTAAGTAAGTGCCTTTAGCCTTTTGTTTCATACTGAGGGCGACACAAGAAACACTCCTTCATTAGCTGACCAATCGTTACGCTACATCTGCCAGCCAATGAAAGCTTTCGGTCCTCCTCAGCGCATCATTAAATGGGTGATTGCATATGAGGATATTCTCATTTCTCACTAGCTGTACCAATAATGTGCCGGATCCACACGTTATTCTCTAAAAGGAGTCTTCTCTGTTTACAAACCACTGTATGCTTTGTGGCCTTGTTGACCGTCTTTGAAGAAAACATATTTCTTGCGAATGCAACACATGCAGAACTAATTGGCGGAGAAGGCCAACTTTTGACAAGTGAAAATGAAATTTCTTACACGGATCCCGGAAAGCCAGAGAAGAGGAATCTTCTCGATCTATACATTAATAACGACTTGGCCCTAATTCGCCGTATTCTAACAAGAAAAGTTAATCGCCCAACAGGAAATTGGTTGGCAAAACGTGCAACGTCGCTTGAACAGTTGTAGCAGATGCATTTGGGGGGAAGAGTTGAACACATTCCCTGATGAGAAGACTGTTTCCTGTCAACTGAGTGTGTGCAAATCTCAATGTGGATTTTTGATGGCTTAACTCTAATAGAAAATTGTTCTGTATTACCAATTTTTGTTTATTTTTATGGAGCAAAAGTGATCACGCAAACCTGACTGTTTAGACTGTTCAGAGGTAAATGAATACCTTGGTGGTCCGTCCACTTAACCTTGTTTATATGAATTTGATGGGCTCATGATGTGAACCCAATCGGTATGGTTAACCCGGGTTAACACTGATGAGCTTATACTGGAATATTCAAATTGCTGTATCTCTTACCCGCAGGTAGAGCTACCATTAACATAAATATGAAAATATGCTTTTATTGTCTGTTAATTGCTTGGTTATTAATCATTTCCAAGTTGTCTTAGTAGCAGACCGGGCGTAATCAAGCAATCATTTTATCCATTTGTTCAGTAAATTCTCTGGAAAGATTTCGCCAAACGATTCGGTTCTCAAATTTTTGGAAGTTATTTCAGTGAAATATTTTACCAACCGATGATTTTACAATATTTTGAGGGCTCAAAAATCGTTTCATTTTGAAGGGGAGACAGGATTGTCATCCACAAACATGCTGGTTAGTCTAGAAATAATTCTGATTTGCCATATAGACTCAATCAACTGGAATAGAGTGACCAAGGCAGACACACTGAAAACGACGGACAGCCGAATTCGGGCATTATAATTACACTTGCGTTCTAAGGAAGGTCCATCGCAGTGGATGTTTGCGTAAATCAAAGTTTAGACGATTATGAATAAAGAATCCCACTTAGGTTTTAAACTTCTGTAAATCTTCAACTTGAATTACTCACAAGACAGCCATTGCGTAAGTCGGAATTTGACTCCAATATCCAGCATCAAGGAGAAGGTTGTAATTCACAAAGTAAATCGAATGGCGCTGTTTGGAATCATTTGGTTTTGACTGGTCATTTTTAAAAGATTATCGGGATGCTAGACTATTTTGACCAAATCGAACTTACCATGGCATAATTTTCAAATATTCGCTAAATCTTCATCAATATGCTCTGAAATGAGTTGATTTTCTTCCATCCAGCTACAACTCATCAGTACAAATCACTGATTTTTAACTAATTTCCAAAGGACTATGTTTTTAGCTAAAAGGATTGTTGAAAGACAATTGTGGTAAGTAACTTGGTAGTAAAAATTTCAATTCACACCATTCTGCCTGCACAGGTACGCTTTTTTCAATCAAAGCTTAAGTTTCTTGTCTCTATGTGGTTCTGACAGCTGAGTTCACCATTCAGCTCCCAAATGACTTCCACTATACATTGACCTGATAGATTAGAATCCTAAGAAAAATAGTCATATTTTCTGATACAAGGGAACTGAACTACAGTTGGTAATAATCAGCTAACTTAAAACATCTTAAATGTTTTTCTTACAAATGCGCGTTGGTAAAGCATCAGAACATCAGTGGGCCAAGAACCCCTGGATAATTTGGGTATTCCATTTGGCTTAAGAGCGAAATAAATGAGGAAAACATTAGAAGTGACTTAGCAGGAAGCTGACAGGACTGATTATTAGTGTTAAAATGTGTGGAAGAGGGCGGATTCTTATTGACATATACTGCCGGCGTACGTGGTGACAGACAATCGTCGCGTAGATTTTAGTCACTAGAGCATATGTAAAGTTGAAAATGCCTTACGAAGACCCACTCCGAACATGAGCAACGTAATCAACATCTCCGCCACAACATGACCGTTGGTCTATATACCGTGTCAACAAGGAAGGCATTATTGAATTAATCTCTGCCGGATTTCTTTAGATTTGTAAATTTTCCGAGAGCTATTAAATTACCAACAAACACTTTTGGTATCACCTATCTACCGGCTAAATCCCCTTTACAATTACTCCCCACTGTGTATGTACTAAAGTCAGTCAGACTCTAAAAGAGAAAACCCATAAATCCTTTTCAGTGTCTCATTAAAAAAATCTAATTTGTTCTTGGTAAATAGCAGGCAACAACTTCCATAAGCCCGTTAAGAATCCCTTTGTTATTTATCGAACACTTCGGTCTCCGAGGCCAACCGCGTTGTTTTCTTATTAAACATGGATGAAAGAGCAGTTAGGAGATTACCGAGAGTTTGGTAATAGCTTTTGATGAATGCGGAGAGAACCGGTCATTGTGATGCTACCAGCTCAGTGCAAATTTAACATTCTGTAAGCTGGTGTAGGTGACGTATGGCGTTAATTGATAATTTGTGGAACCGGCTAATCAAGAGAAAAAATCCGAGGAATAACGGATTAACGTTTATAAGATTTCTAATGGAATAACATGCAGATTACAAACAGTTTGAACGCAAGAATACCTTCACTCAAGCATTAAATACATCCAAACACTGGGTCAGAGGATCTCGTGAACCCCACTTAGGCAGGGGTTAACGAGCGGCTAAAGATTTCGTGTCAAAAACTGACCGCCCCGGTCCAGTTTCGCCGGCATCGGAGTAAACCCTTCATAAACGGAGTCCATTTGCCAACTGCTGCACCCTGTTGTCATTAGCTAAGTCGTCTGAATGTTGATCTTCGGGGTCCAGTTACTTACGTCGCACTACAATAAAGCGCATACAAATCAAACAGGCGTGGGGAAGCATCGTCAATCATTGAGCACATTTACCAGGCAGTAGCACTTCATGTGGGATGTTTCTTCGAATTTTTAAAGTTGATAAAGCGTGTATCCAGCTAATGATGAATAACCGGGTGTCACTTCTACAGTTTTAGACTGGTGGACCCAAATTTGGCTTTCTTCACACACGACAAAATTTTATCCGAAGCTGATGGTGAGACATGTGGTGTTACCAGATATGTCTATGAAATGGACTAGCTTTCAATGGCTGCTGTGCTTGAATGTGTCTTCTGTTTGCTACACCCAGCCTGAGCATTTTGACTCAGTTCTATGTTTCTACGCGAAAACTGTGAAAGAAATAGTTAGTGGGCAGCTGGAACAAAGGACTCTCACCGTACTCACAATAGCGGTTTCAATCTTATCTGACCGAGGAGTACGGATTCGAGCTGTTTTGTAACAGTTCGCGAATCGTTATCGGCGATTACGTGATTTCGTTCGCGCCCTCCAAACAAGTCTTGCACAGATCGTACTCGATACTAACAACCAACCTTTCTGGCTACTTTTTATTGTTGCCCAAGTTGTGTATTGTGAGGCAAACATCACAGCAGTGAAACACTAAAGTCTAGCTTGTTCTTTGCAGGAACCGATTGTGAATGTTGATCTATTTGAAGAGAAATATTCGGTTCCAGCGAATGTTGAATTTCAAAAGGTTGAATTCGAGCAACGACAGTTTCGGTTCGTATTCTGGTGAATTGGGCGAAATTTCTACAGTCAAAAAATAAATTTCCAATGCTTTGTCAAATCACGTATTTGATTATCATAACTTCTCAACCTTATATCTATACTATGATCCAACGGGGAATAACATCATGGATGAATGGTAACAAATGAAATAACTAAGCTGTTGGACCATTCAGGTTGGCTGTTACCGTGTCACATCGCTAATAAAAGTGTAATGTCTGTTCAGTGCTCCACGACCTTACTTTACTGGTGATATCTAACGAGAACTAAAGGACGGATCATTCATCATGGTAATACCATTGAATGTAATGAGGGAATATTAGGCTCTCGAGTAATAGAACTGTGCATGTAAGCGTTGCACTGGTTTGTACGTAGCAGAAGAACGAATTTAAAATATGAAAGTAAACATCTGGTTCTTACGGGGTGTGCAATGCGCACGGCGACAGCGATCGTCAAGACGGTGCGTGCCCACCGGAAATGCATAGAACCGGAAAAATCATCGAGTGTCAGCCAGTGATGAAACTATTGCAAATTCATATCTTAACATGATTTCTCTTCAGTTTTTTCAGATTTCTTTTCTTCTCTGTGTCCGTGAGATACCACAATTCATAAACCTAAAAGCGGCATTCGAAGTGATAATGCGAGAGGCTTGTTTACTGCTATAATTTAATGGTTTTGTTGAAATAGGCGGCATAGAGCTGGAAATCAAATATGACCCTTAATTCTATTTATCTTTGGACTCGGCTCCCCAGCATTCGATTTTGCAATGGCTAGTCCAAAATTCTGCGGTAAAAATGGAATGCACCAACGAATTTGGTTAATTGTGTATCTGTCGAGAAAACGCGGTAGAATGTAGTTAGTATTCTTTTGCTGAAAAAGCTATGGTATATTTAGGTCAAGGTTTAATTGTGTTGTCGTTGTTGTTGTTGTTGTTGTTGTTGTTGTTGTTGTTGTTGTTGTTCTGGTTGTTGGGTGGTACTCGGTTTTAGACCAAGTTGACTTTCGCCTTCTGTTTTTCAGCCCTGCAAAAGGTCGTTTTTTTCAAAGGCACGAGGATCTAGATGCCGTAGGTACTAGAAAAGCCACTTACAAAAATATACGCCGTGGGCCAAAAACAAATCTACCGTTTTCTACTTCCTGGATGGATTCTTTTACCTTTAATCATTTACGAACACACCCCTACCCAACTAAGGTCAGTGGACATTTAATGTTTCAATCGCCTTACCGAGTCGACCATTGCACGAGTAATGGATGTAGTTTGCATTCTACGTACTCCCAAGTTGCCATATTGTACTCCACTGAAGGCAAATTTAATAGTTTCAAAATTTTCCAACCAATTATTTTGTGTTGTTAACGACTGGGTGAATAACGAATGAAAATGCAACCATAGCGAACAATTCTGGAAGGCTTTAAAATTAATTAGGGTAACTGCAGTCGTCTTGTGTGTTATTATAATTCGTTTTGACAGGGAAACAAATATAGTTAACTTGTCGTAAATGAACAAACCGAAGTAGCATTCAGCTTATTTTATTCCGATAATCTAAAGCGATTCATTTGATTCTATCCCTAAGAGAAACTCACTTATTTCTCTGACAGATACTACCCTTGATTTCGGGTAAACATCCGCAAAGCACATGGCAAATTTTGTGCTATTCCATTCTCGGAATGCGCCAATGTTTTTCGCGATCGGATACACACAGGTCAAACGTACACCTGCGTCACGGTGCTTCACGTTTTCTGGATAAGCATGTCGTAGCAACGGATTTTTTAAAAATCACTTTATCCTCAATGGCCTGTCAATTTCATTCCTAATGATTGTTTTATCCCCAATTATTTAGCACCACAAATTTGGATGGGCAAATCCAATCTCATTGAATACTAGGATTTCCACTCCACTCACAGATGAACACTTAGGAAGCACCTTTGTCCACGTTGAATCTTTCAGGAAATCCGGTTTTGTACGTGACCTGCCTAATTCGATTTCGACGATTAACGCGTGAAAAGGTGTGAAATTTCAATTGTCTTTCGGCCAAATTCAAAATATAGACACTGATTCTTAATATAAATCCTAGACAAAATAACTAATGTAATAAATCAACTGAAGGTGATCCAGTTTAAATCTCTATAAACTGTTCGGAATTCAAACACTTTGGTCCCCCGAACTACCCCGAACTAGACTTAAGTGCATACGCTTTCAAGCAATGATTTGCACCATAATAATAAAGTATTCTTTTTCCCATTCACGAGGTGAATTGGAACTGAAGAAGCCGTTAACCAGCGCAGGTAAAGTTTAATGAGAATTGGATAGCAATCAAAACATGACGCTATGGACGTAACTTGCAAAAGAAGGATAAAAGTCTTGCGATTAGTCTGTTCTTGCGAGTGCAAAACTAAAATGCCTTGGCACAGGGTGATCCTCAATTTTTATTAAAACTCTGCTTTAACTATGGCTATTTTGGTTAGCCGTATAAGTGGACTTTAAGAGGATAGTTCGGAAATAACATTGAAAATGTTATTCCCAAGTTTTTAGTTTCAAACAATGGGTCAGTAATTTGTCATTCATTTCACTTTAAGCCCTTTCTATTCCCTACAGAAAGTTTGCGGTTTGGACTGACCGCAACTGTATACTCGCGTTTGTATGTGAAAAATAAGTGGTGCCTGCACCAATACGTCATCTACTAGTTCCTCAAGGCCGTTTGTTTGCAAATTTATGCAGTTCGTATGGGCATCAAAAGCAAGTTAACATGCACTAGAAGCTGTGCATTTCAGGCAGACGACGAGAGACGTGCGTTGTTATGACAATCGAGTTGGAAAGCAGAGCTGTAGACGCGATGGTAAGCAAAAATTCATACGTGTACCCGAACGGGTAAAAACAAGCATATTGATGAACAAAGATAGGCAGTTAATGTCCCGCGCAGCGATACAAATGTGATTTGTGTTGGCCTTGCCGTCAGAATTTCGACCGCGTTGAGATAAGATCATCACACTAGACTCAGGTACAATGTCCGGGATTATCCAATTTTGTTTAGCCATATGTGAAGGACGTAAATATATATTACGTTCAAATTTCTTCTCTTTACTGCTCTGATGATCGTCACTCAAATAGATTTGTTGGCGCGTAGCCAGTGAGTAGCAATTTTTAAGCTATCAAAGCACAAAATGCAAGCAGTATTTGTTTAGTGATTTTTCATCCTACTGTGCCATGTAACCTAGTTTCGAGTAATCAGAATACCTATAGATCTCAATTTGAGTGTTTCCATCAGGTGATATTTTGTCCAGATTCTAAAACATCTATCAGCACTAATAAGGTGAGTCCTTTTAGGCAGTCTAGATATTTCTATCGTTCCATGCCTGACCTTGATATTTAGTTATCTGTTTGCACGGCGCATATCGAGGAAATGCCCATTAGACCAAATATTCAGAAATCAAATGTCCAGGAGCCAGGTGAAATTCCGGAAAATCTTTTTCTTGGATAAAGCTCAGCTACGAAAAGACGGATGCGCCTCTCCCTTGTTGTCAGTAGAATGTGAAGCCTGAAGAAGTTAGGGAGACCAAGAAGCACTCAGAAGACAGTTTCAAAGGTTATTTTCGGTAGTAATGCGTGAATAATGTTGGCTGAGTGTCAGGACGTACCAATTTTATTAGGTAGTGATTCCTCGTACCCGAATCAGTGACCACTTTCTCCAATCTCGCGAACCAACTACTTAATAGTCCGGTTAGTGTTTGCTGTATCGCAAGTCAAACTGAAGAAGTAGATTATCATAGGCTTGAACCCACAAGCCGCCAGTTAGCTCCTGATTTTGGCAATCTTCTGCTGGTTGTGACCCCGCTTCTGCAAATCATGCGCTTTTCTGTTTTGTCAGTAAACGGACCAAAAAGATAAAAGCTTAAAAATGACTGACCTGACGAATTTAGGCATGGTCTGTTTGTAGACTGTGATATCCGCTTTCACCTTAGGGTGGCTAGTTGCATCAACTTCCCGATGCGTGGTGATTAGGTAACTATTCTGTTCTTACTAACTTTCAGCTCGTCCTGCTACCTTAGAACGCCGCAAAATGTTCAAGTTTTCCTGGAGGCGAATTAGTTGGCAAACATGAAGATTGAGTCAGTTATACTGAATTATCCTTGTGAGTTTCATGTCAAATGTCTGAGAATATGTTTAACTCTAGTAAGCAGTCGCCAAACCACAATGATCACACAAGTACCATTGATTCTGGATGTCCCGAGCTTTAGTGGTGGCAACTGAATTAGCTAAATAAGAAACCCTGCGAATTCCATTAACGCAAGTTGGATTGTCATAAATCCAGTCTGTTTCTAGCTGAGCAACAAAATGCGGCCTATAAATGAAATGAATCTCCCTCGCACTAGCGTTCACACATTTGGTCAGTGAACTTCTCACTATCGGCAGTCCAATTCAAATTTGCCGATTAATCTCCCAAGATGGAAATTCGTAATTCTAAATGGCTTTAACTAGGGCATCATTCTCTCCGAGCTAACAGGCTTATTATACTTATTTATCAGCGCTCTTCGAAACACTAATATATATATATATACCACAATTTTCTTAGAGTCTCAACCAAATATGTTTATTTAAACTCCCAATGGTCGTAGAAACTTTGCCGACCGCAGAGGATCTATGAAAGCGATCCCCTATAACTCGTTTGACCAATTACCTATGACTGACCGCTTTTGCAGCCTTCCTACCACATTTGGACAGTTTCACCTAGTTCAATGTTTTTCCGTATCTACTTTCCTTGAGCCTATCACGACTTATCAAATGTCTCATTTGTCCATGTACACCGTTCACGAGACTCAATCCTATGTCCTTTATGCTGGTCCTCAAGCAAACGGCATTCTAGCCAACAGTATTTAATTATTAATTGAAACAACGCTTGATTCGCCTGCAAACTTCTGTTTATGGGGCTTTTGGAAGCTAAAGATAATCATAATTCGAGATTACGTTCTTGAGTTTTAAACGGTCGAAAGCAAGCAGGCAAAATGCAATTACGAAAACGAAATGGCGGTGTTCATTCAGCACAGTTTTTGCAAACTGCTAGAAGGAAGTACAAACAAAAATCGCTCTCCCGAATAATTTACCAAACACAGCTTAGAATATACCGAACCAAGTAATGACCCATTGTTTCAAGTGCTGTTAGAGGGTAATAAACTGAAAAACTAGTAAAACAATGGAAAATACCTTACACCATGTTATCTCTATCCGATTAATCAGTATGTGCAAACATCGGTGTGTTGCGTCTATCATTCTTGGGGACACTCGTCTCTCAAATATGTCGTGTCATAGACGAAATGAAAAATGTTTTTGCTGGATGACGTCTTTGATGTTGCTTGCCTAAGTATCGCAGGATCAATAATGCCTTTAGATTTACAGGAGTGAGAATAAACCAGCGAGCATGACACCGAATCCAGGATTAGCCTTGAATCTAAGACGATCGCAACATATGAGTGATATGAGAGTGGCGTTGGTGATGATTTGCCCTGTGCCATTAAAGTGAAGAACTTTAAAGCTTTTTTCGATATCGCATTTTACAACATCCTTTTCAGCTTCCACAATTTCTCGTACGTCATGCGATTTTTTCATCGCGTTCGCGGTGTTTGGTTGGGGGACCACCAAGGTAATAACCCAATGTTACTAGTGCTAACCACTTCATTCTCAACAGCCCGCTGGCCAGGTTACCACGAATTCGTTCTAGCTTCTTGTTTTTCGAACTTGAAAAACTAAACGAATGGTCACAAAACTCCAGGAGCTTGCTATTCTGTCAACTAGGTTTTCTAATTTCTTGGTGCTCTATAATCATGTAATATAGTTTTCAGCCTCCGGCTTTTTTCTCGCTGCTTCTTCTGCAATGTTATAGGAGAGTGATCTAGACTCCACTGAAATACGCTTGGAATAATTTGTCCAACACAGCAACATCAAAGACACTGTTTATTGACCTTAACACTACGAAGCATTTGCCTGACTGCGACAGATTCACTAGCAGATTGCGATCTAACATTAATTGTTGTGCCAATCACGCATTATCGGAACTCGTTCTCGACTCTTGCCTGCAAAACAATTGCAGTCATCCCTTCTGCGACCCTGTCCATCTCCTCGTTATTCTTGGCTAGTCAAGTCATTATCAGCTCTATGCAAGCTATTGATCCCATTGTATACATCGGATTTTGAGTTCCCCAGTTCCTCTGTGCAACGTTAATAACCTGGAATTTTGCTCTCTCCGGGTAAACGAAAGTGTTCACTTATCTGACTTCATTTGGACAGAAATAACTAAGAATAAAAGCATTGTGTATTGTCGTGTTCAGAGGATACATTATTGATGGGCTTAGTGGATTTACCACTTCAATGCAGCCCACGAAATCTTTAAAGTTTAGCTAAACTTTACCGATGGAGCTGAGTTTGTCACAGCACCAAAGCTAATTACGATTCAATCAAAAAATAGTCCAGTGATTTTTCTTGCATTACGGAAGTGATCAGCAGGAAGTATTTGCTGTCACAACTGAGAGCTGAAACCGAGATGGATGACGGCGAGTAGAACACTTTAGTGACTGAGCTACACGATGTGGCTTTTAGTTCTATTGAGCGTAAGCTTAACATGACTCAGTACCATTCCGCCACCGGCTTTTGCTTCCGCGCAGACGACAGTAGGAATAACAGAAAGGTATGAAAACCCTAGCCAGAAGACCGCTTCGAGCATATCAAGTTAGATGACCAGATTGAGATCCACAAAATCCCCCAAAGTTGTGGTTGAAGACCTTCGGTAAAATGGTCTCTGTCAATAGCTTTCATGTATTCGAAGTGTATTTGAGTTTTTAAGCCTATTATGTTTTATGGTTTGAGAATTCTCTCCCCACTATTATTCAGTGCTTCGAGGAGCAAACTAACACCAAAGGGCATTAGTGCAGATCCAGTGGCTGTGCGGACTGAACTGTTTTATAAAGTCTAACTGAAACTAGAGCTTCACAGATAACATTCAGATCATAGCTAACGTAAACGCTTAACTGGTAAGTTGTTTCTAAATTAATTCACATACTGGTAGTTATTGGATGTTGGAGCACTTCCAAATTTTCTGCTAGGATTGTTCGGCTGTCAAACTGAATGAGTTGGGGGTTATTTCTACCAAAAGCACAAAGCGCGATGCAATTTTGTTTCATAGGTAGTGCATTACTTTCTTTTTAATCAGCCACTCTTGGTTTGTTCGCGCACCATCAAAATGCGACTGGATAAAATCGCAACATAGAAGGCGCAACCGGATTGGTCGTTCTGGAATCTGGGTCCAATTGAATTCATCTTCCTTTCGGCCAAGTGTGGTGTAATGCAGTCTTCATCAGTGATTAGTAGATACATTAATCTGTGTTGGACCAGATATACAAAGGTGATTCATCTCAAATCCAAAACCAAAGTAAATCAAAAGAAATGTTCTTGTTACCCTCATCAGTTACTTCCAGGTCCGTTGACGAAATTCACATTGCATACCAAGGAAGCAAACATTTCACTATCCTAATGTATTACATTATCCAGAAGCCGTGATTTGCTTTCTATGTGTGGGTCGGCATTTTGGTACTTAACTGTCAGTTGTACACAAACGGTGGTGCAACATAATCGAATGGATAAAACTTGGACCATTTTGGCGAATAAGTCAGAGACCAGCATTGACGGACAAATTAAAGTCAGTGTACGGTGAACAGTGAGTGGAATTCGCGTAATTAAAAGAAACCGTGCAGCTTTACTAAT
Source organism: Fasciolopsis buskii (assembly GCA_008360955.1). Classification (NCBI taxonomy): domain Eukaryota; kingdom Metazoa; phylum Platyhelminthes; class Trematoda; order Plagiorchiida; family Fasciolidae; genus Fasciolopsis; species Fasciolopsis buskii. The sequence continues at coordinate 52,680 of LUCM01006936.1, forward strand.
TGCCAACACTCGGATTCAAATGTGTCTCAAATGGTTTCAATGTTTCTGAATAGGTCAGTGAATCATAGTACATTTACCTGATTAGGGTTGACGACGGAAATCGCTTCACGGAGACTCGATTTTGCTACAGCAGTGAGAAAGCCTGCTACAACTGTACTGAATAAAGCGTCATCAGCTGTTTTGATGAATTTCTATCATGATCTGAATTTAGAATTCGTATTGTGGCGAGAGAAAACTAGTCTAATCAAGCCAATACAGGATACAATGTAAGTTGTATGTTGTTTTCAACAGACAAAAAACATCCTAAACTTTTTGCATTTATTGTAATGACCTCGTGAATAATACTGAGAAGACAGACCTATACTTCCCACCGTAGGTTTAGAAATGACAGAAGCAGTTAAGCTGAGGATAAGCGTTATGGAGTTCATTAATTAATTTAGGGAGATGCATCAAGCCATTGCCAAATGTCAAAGTGCTTCGATTGACAAGCCGTATGTCATGCAGCGATCAGGTGTTGCACGTCTGTATTCGCGGACAGGTAGGCGAAGCTGTTTGCAGTCTGGTGATCGTTAGTTAGCAGTCCTGAATCTAAGGACAACAGTGAACTCATATGAATATCGAGCCAGTCGGCTGCCAGTGGTCCAGCTACTCTTATGAAAAAATATTGTCCTGTGGATATTAAACTTCAGTCTGATTCGATGACATGATACCGTTCAGCTAATGCGTGCGTTTTTAATTTGTCTGTGCATGGTTGATACGTCAGATGAATCCCGTAGATGTTCCTTGGGAAGTGAATGTACAAGAGAGATCTCTGTAGTTATCCAAAGGGTTTTAGATTTCCCTACATAATGTACGTAAACACTGCTGTAAAGTTTTGTCATTGACGTCCTACGCTCAGTGAATGCAGAATATGAAGCGGTCGAAAATGCTAATAACGTACGCGATTAACAGCGTCAGTAATTTCACAGACTTATTAATTCAGATGCCATTTGGTTATTTTCACAAAATCTTTAGTTTCAACTATTCTTATTCATATGATCACTCTCCCATTGTTTTGAGCTTTGACTAAACGACATAAATAGGTGAAAGCCAACATCGGGAGGCCTGAGTAATACGCATTTTATTATCCATGGGAAAGGTTTTGAAAAGTTTTACTCCTCTATATAAACTATGACAACCGAGAAACGCAGCCGACGCCAGAGGAGGATGCACGTAGACGGTCTGTGTTTGAGCACGTCTTCACATTATTGCCCATTCATGCCCAGAAAATATTATTAGCAACGCTAAATTTAAACCCTAGGGTAAACCTTTGAAGGGCGTCGCGAATTTCAGCAGTTTACGGCTACTGGGGCGTGTTTTGTTCCTGTGCGCCGCCCTTGGAGTTCACGGCTAGAATAAGGTCGAAGTGGTCAATATATGACTCTGGTAGATGGAAATGTTAGGTGCGCTGTGACTCGCTTCATTTTAAGCTATTCCTTTACCCGCGTATCATTTGCTTATAGTTTTTGATCGCCAACAGATTACGCTTTTGTTCACTGGGATATCGATCGGATGATGCTGAGTTAGCAACGCAGTACGTCCTGCTTGATTTTGAGGTTCATGCAAGGTGCACTAAACCAACAACTAACTGAACATTCATGCTTTATTATTTCGAACAATTTTCACCTCAGCAGATTTGGCTTGTTTACATTCTTACTCACGTAAAACATGTATACGCCAATTATATACTAAGTTCTTGCGACAAAACATTCTCCTGTAGGTTTCAAGAATCATTGGGATATTTCTGAGCCGTTATCAAGTAGTACCTAATTTCTAAGTCAGTTACGACACATTTGGCTCATCATCGTCATCATCATTGTTCAGCGTTAAACAACAAGGCAAGCGTCACTGACCGCTGCCTTTCCCCAGAGTTACAAGTTTATATAAAAAGCGTGAATATCCGAAGGGGGAACAGGGAGTGGTCCTACACATGCGGGAAAAGATAAGATGTTGTTGCAGCCAACACGCAGAACACAATCTAACTGTACAAACGCACATGTTTTCAATGATTCTGATTCGATAGAAAATAACAACACGATCGCCACTGTTCACGGCTCACTGTCATATCCTTCAGTGTCTACATCCAGTAAGTCGACGAGTCTTTCGGACCCCAACCAGGAAGGCGTGAGATAACTACTTTACCTAACTTCGCTGTATATTTTCTCATCCCACGTTGCCACGTCATCTGTTGACCTCCACACAGGGCTTCTTCCATTCCTTGGGAGGAACACAAAATAGGGCACTTTATGGTAGACGAGTGTTCGTCATGCGCAACACGTGACCAAACCAGCGTAGTCTACTAAGTTTCATACGCTGAAACAAGCCATTCTCAGAAGTGGCACCCAATACCAGATTCCTGACCTCAATACTGCTCACCCGGTCACTCCATCCAATCCTAGCCATACTAAGTAAACATCGGTTGTCGAAAAACTCCAACTGGCGAACATCGCATACGCATACTCCACGTCCTGCAACCGTACAACAGAACTGAACGCACTGAGGAACAGTAAACACGACGTTTCAACTTCAGTGAAATATCAGACCGACGCCACAAGTGCTTCAATCCAGCGTAAGCTGCCCGAGCCTTGGATATACGCATACTTTCCTCCAATCCCGAGCTACCATCGTTAGACATACAGCTACCAAGGTAGGTGAAACGGTCCACCATTGTTATTTCCTCTCCATCCAGTATCAAGTTCGGCGCTGCTGTCGTCCAGTCTTGTAACAGTACTTTGCACTTTGAAGTTGCAAAGCACATGCCAAACCGAGCAACCGATCTCGACAGTCTATCTAGTGCCCGTCGTGCATGGTCCGCAGACTCGAAAAGGCACACGACGTCGTCTGCGTGACCTAGGTCGCATAGCTTCCCTCCATTTCCCAGTTCGACTGTTACATCCCGGAGACCTCCTAAAGCATCTTCCATCACCTCATCCATCACGAAGTTGAACAAGAATGGAGAGATGGGACACCCTTGTCGAACGCCACTAGTCGTTTCGAATGAACTTGACAGTTCACCGTATACCCTCACGCGACCATAGGTATGCGAGTACAATGCTCGCAACAGGTTCACAAACTTAGTTGGCATACCCTTCCGGTGGAGAGCACTGAGTAGTGCCGGTCGATCCACGGAGTCGAAAGCACCTTCCAAGTCGAGGAAGACTACGATCGTAGGGCGGCGGTGCGTGTGGCGCATTTCGAGTATCTGTCGAAGAGCGAATATTTGGTCTATGCAACCTCGACCTGACCGAAATCCGGCCTGTTGTTCGCGGATATTACTCTCGCCAGTCAGTGTCAAACGGCGAAGCATTATCGAAGCTAACACCTTAGTAACTATCGGAATTAAACTAATCCCACGATGATTGCTGCAGTCACTCCGTGTACCCTTCTTGAAGACGGGTATAATCAGTGACTCACCCCACGATAGCGGGATACGCTCCTCGTTCCAAATATCATGAAGCAAGGAGGTAAGTGATTTCATCAGCACTTCTCCATCCAATTTGGAAAGAACTGGGGGAAGGTCGTCGGGACCGGCAGCTTTTCCCTCTTCAGAAGCCAAATATTCGACTGCACTTCCACTTCCGTTGGGGGGATCAAGTGACACATTTAGCAGTTGACAAACGAATCATGACTGGACTGAATCCACCGTCGTTGGAACATACTAAATTGTTTCTTGCTTAGGTAGGAAATCCCTGAAATATTTCATAGTTTGTCAGTATTGAACGGCTAGGGTAAAGTGAAATATATTTCAAAGCAATTATCTCTCGCTTTTCGTTACACCATCCAATCGGTACTTTGGTCACAAATGGTTTGCCTGATTCAATGATTCCCACGACGAAAGTTGAACGCCAAATTGCAAACCAATGAATATCTCTCGTTTATGCTTCAGTCAAATCATCATTATAATATAGATGAATTTGTGGCATAAACCGGTCCTCGATATCTTGTGTTTCCTCGTGTATTCCATTTTCTTCCAATGTTTTATCCATGTCCAACACTCTCCCGTTATACTTCCATGTGTACGATGCGGCATGCGCGTTGAAAAAAAGGTAGCGTTTCAGAATGTCGGCAAGTGTTTCCTCGCAGCACACCTGGAGGGGAACCGAGAATGAACATTAATTAGGGCACAATGCACATTATAAAGACAATGCATTGACCAGAATTGATTATCATTTTGATCAGCTCTATTTTGTAGGACATCATCAGCGCAACCATCCAGAGTAGGAGATGGCTCAATGAATGGCGTATTTGTAGGTTCAAATCAGGAAGTACAGACTGAGAATGATCAGACGGTATATGAGTACAACAATGAGTGAATTGATTTATTTCATTAGTCAGTGGAAATCTCCTTTGGGATTTCGGTCATGTGAATGTGGCAGTACGCTCATGCAAACCTTCCCACATTGACGGGTGTAGAACAGCAATAAAAAGCCATAAGTTTCAACTTAATAATTTGTATTTAAAATCCATTTGTCCCGAAATAAAAGTGATTGACGAAAAACTAGCGAAAAGCTCTTAGTCGCTGAAAATGCGAAATTAGCAAATAGGTGTATTTGACAATTTCATTGACAGTGGATTCAACTACTGGGATTTACAATCGATGCTAACCTACTACTAAGATCTGATGCATTGCGCAACCTGATTACGTAACCGGGAAAGGTTGGGCGTTACCAAATATGGGTTGGCCCCCTTCCTGTGTTCGGATTTTGACACCACAACCAAACTGACTCCACTTTCCAAACCCACTGCCACAGTCAACGTATCAACAGACCGATCACTTTATTTGCGTTACCTTTGAAACGCAAAACATTGAAAGTACTTCATTTATGCAGTTGTTTTAGCCAGAGGATAAAGTTATCAAAAACAGTTTAGTTGGAATACCGTATGGAATTTTGGGTATATGTTTCAAGGCAACGTTTAAATGAAACTGAATCCCCTTCGGGTTCTCAAACAAGCAGAACCATCACGTGCCAAAAAAGTGTTTGGTATTTTATTAGCTAATAAATCAGCGAATTTGGCATGAGCATTCAATAATACTTACTTCGATTTCGTGCTCCTGTAGAGACAAAGTATTTATTATTCTAACAAATCGCGGTTTCTTCGTTAGGTACCCAACAAAATACCTCCTGTCTTTCCACCAAGGAGTACCAAAATCGTTTGCCCAGTCTGTTGTCGGATAAGGTGGCGGAATGTGCACAAACCGCCCGTGCGGTGTGTAAGGCATACAACAATTTGTCTCTGGATCAACCTTGTGTCTGACATCACCAGTTCGGCTATCAAACCAATGAGAAATATCTCTTCCTGCAGATGCTAATATAGGTTGAAGTAAAATATCCCCTGAAAGTAAAATATGATAGACAGAAATTGATGTGTCGTGTAACAGATAAAACCAGGGGTATGGGTGGCCATTCGTAGACCACAATCCTACCGATAATATGCTGCATGAAAAATGAGATAGAAAGTTTAGGCAATCCACATGAGTTTGTTAGCCAGGTATTTTTTAACTCTCGGGTTTCGTCAGTGACCAGCACTTTAGCCTACTGAATCCAGTTCTTTTACCGCCCAGGCTAAGGACTTCAACTTGACAAACAATATCGAGTGATAGTGTACTTCTGATAATAGGCATACCACTTTCTTCTTTGTGTGTTTATTGAAACAATCTAATGGTATGAATTCGACCCATGTCGCATCACATTTGGTTTCACAAAATGTGGGTCGGATCAGGTTACACTCAAGCGTGTTTAAATAGTATCTTATATGATTGTGCTGACACAACTGAATTAGTGCTCTCTTTTTAACTAAAAAGAGTATCATCAAACCAATCACTTTAGTGCCCCAAAGGGGGGATCGCAGCAAAACGCTTGGACTTGAGATCTCTTTCCTTAAGAATATCATATTTTGTTAAGCAAATAATCATTACTGGAATTCTGTGGATGTCACTGTGCACTCTGTTTAACGCGCCACCAGTGAGACTCATCTCGAAATTCGTAACGGCCTATAGTCGAGCGAAACCATTATCCTTTCCAACCCTGTAAGTCTTACTGCCAAAACTTGAGACTCGCAATAATCACAAGTCGAAATTAAAAGGAATTGACCCAGAAAATGTGTGTAGAATTCACCCGTCAAACCACTGGCGGCTCAGCGAATTTCTATTTTGTCATTTTCAACCAATCCAGAATTTAAAAATGCATCTCGTGAGAATCGCCACGTAGCCTAAGGATTTTCTTCCATATTCCAGAAGTTATAAAGAAATGAGCCATGAATTTTGCTCATGCACCTTCGTTCTGAAATTGAGGAATCTCGAAGAACTAATAAAGGTACGATTACCGGAATTTGTTGGCTACTTGCTTTGGGAAGTTGAACACAGTTACATTTGATCTTGGAAAGCAGCCCACTTCGCAAATAGCAAAAGCTTAGCTGGCTTTCAATTATCTTTTCCATTTTTAAGGCATCGCTACGAAAGCGGTTTTCGGCTAGCAGACGCATAATAGAAGTCACACCGAGCAGTGTGCTGTCCTGGGAATGTTCAGCTTGGTCATTCAGTGCTAAAGATTTTGAGTTTACCGAAATCACCAAAACACTAGCCGCATTTTGTTAAAATATCCCAAGAAAAAGGATGAAGTCCGCCATTATGCATTGCGTACAAATAACCAGCATTAAAAGATGAAACACGGGATTAACGTCATCTTTCGTCATTTGGTCACGTTTTGCTTCGGCCGGGCTTTTGGAATACTTCACGTTATTTTCATTCTTCACTTAGAGTCACCAAAACAAAGCAGCCGATAGGCAAGGACTTAGAACATCAGCACTAGTTGTGACCAATTCATTCAGTTTTCATTTTGGTGTTCTTGTAAATAAGATTGAATTGACTGAAATAAGCAGAAACCACATCTTTTGGTCGTTGGTTTGCTAACTAAAGATAAACATTTTGAATTTACGCAGGTGGGAAGACCCTTGACCATTAGGCTAAAGAAATTCATTTACAGAAATTTTCTATTCCATCTTTATTGCACAGCAAAAGTATATCAGGAAAATTAGACATTCGAAATTTATTAACTCCGTGGTTCAAATAAAAATGAGGGGAAAAAATCACAACTTAGGCATTATCCCGGGCCGGAAAAATTTTTTGCAAAGCCTAGTAGATATTGGAAATAACGGCCTGTGAGCGTGTGAAGCACGCCTGATAAGAAAATTGTCCCATATTATGTTAGTCTACTGAAAGCGATGTTCTCACACCACCTTAACTAAACATTATTAATCGCTATCGTCTGCAAACCGTTTCATGTTTTATTCGTGTTGTTCGTTTCAGTTGAATGAATCTGTCATCTATCAGTAGGGGTCGATTTGTGCGCGCCAGCGGCCGTGGCCGTGTAAATCACTGACGGATAGGTGCAACATCATCATGTGGTGAAGTTCGACAAAACCGTTCAGAGCCTTCCCGGCAGCTTAATGGACAAGGCGTTTAAATCAGAATCGTTCGTCCCGGGCTCGCGTCCCAGTTAGGGCGCGGTGGATATGCACTGCAGATGATTCCTAACAAGAATGAAACAGCTTTTCAGTGCTCCCATGGTTTCTTAATGGTCAGTTGAGCAACGATATCACATGGCGAATTATATAATGGAAACTTAAAGATTGTAACTATCTCAACTATTGTTCCACCGTCCAATTGGATGGTACCATGTCAACCACGGCAAGCGGAAAATCACCTATTCAATTCCGGCTTGTACTGTCGACTCTTGGAAGGAGGTAATCAAGTGAGCTAAACGTCTCTCATCAAAATCTTCAGGAGGTTTCAATCCCAGATACGCCGATCCTTGTGGTAATAGACAACAATCCGCTATCACCCGGCTGGCGACCACACAAGTTCGTATGACCTTATGTGGTTCTATGTCAAATCAGGTTTCAGGGTCACGGTTGCAGCTGCCACTTCTTCCCCCCGGATGCAATGGGAATGGGAGATGCCTCTTCCAGTGCACTCATGTCCCAAGCATTACATGAGAAACACCCAATATAACCAACTAGTTTTGAACTTGGGAAATGCAAACAGCTGTCATATTATTATTACGGAGAATAACCGGACACATTTGATCATATCAAACTATCACGGAGCATGAGAGTGCACGGTTTTTATCCAATAGACAAATTGTATCGAAATCCATTTCTTATAAAATTTTTAAATGATTTGGCCTCAGTGCACGAAGCTAGTCGCTACTCTAGTAATCAGTGGCCAAAGTTTGTAGCATGCATAGGATGGTAAACCCTCAGTAGACTTAACAATTTCAAGTATGTGGGGCAAAGAAATTGATAAAAAATAATAATCATGACGCGGTTCGTTTTGTGGACTATACGCTATTTCGTTCAAAGGCGTCCGAAGACAATGGTATGTGGCACCTTTTCTCAAACGACGTCCTTAATTGGGTGCCATTTTGTTGTGACATCTATACTGCCTGGACCAGTTGCCCCCAAACCGATTCAATATCAGTGATTTGCAAAGGCGAATACAAAATACAGAATACTGTCTTAACGACAGGCACCTGACTAGTCTTATCAGCTGTCGCAAACACAACAGGTATTCCGTGAAGACTCGTTTGAACAGTCGGTAAAGTTTATCGGGTCATAGTAGAACACTTGGCTAAACGCACATGCTCTTTCCTCATCAAAACTCAGCTGGCACAACGGTCACAGAACTTGGCTGAAAGTACGCCACGGTCGGACCAATTCTAAACGTCTTTGAGAGAAGAGAGCTTCTGAAATATCCTCACATTCGATTTCTAAACACTAGCAATAACAGCGGAGTTTGACAAGTTTTATTTTCAAGACGTGCCTTCTAGTCTGTAATGTTTATTAGAAAATACATATTATTATACAGATCAGAACGTAGTCTAAGCCTTAAGTCTCAAAACTTGTGAAGATGTATTTCCCGAGGGCGCAGTCCAAACAGATAGTGAGAGATGATTTTCTGGTCAAAAATTCTTGTACTTGGGGCATCAATCGTTAAGATTAAATTGCTAAGGTCCGATGGGGCTACATAGAAACTCGTCCACATTGTGCATTATTGGTTCATCAGTAACAAAGACTCGACAGGACAGGGAAATTAGACCTTCCTTAAAAATACCCGAAGCTTATATGTTACAACAGAGCTATTAGGGTGAGATCACGATCCCCAACATATTTTCATTCATAAATATTCGCTGAGAGAAAAACTCTTCCCAATTCTGGACAAACTGGAGTCACCTGAAAGGCATAATTAATCATAATCGATTTTCTGACTGTCAGTTTCTAAATATTTATATTAAATCTATGGCTAAGTGGCCTCTCATTATTATATGTGGTGCCCAGATTTTGACAGTTTGGGATCTAAACAATGTAAAAACATTGAAATTTAACAAGATTAACGAGGTGAATAGCGGTGATAAAGTAATCCGGTGTCGCGATCCAGATTCAAAAGCTATTTGGCTTTACGATCCACAGACTCATACTGTTGTGGTCTGGTTTTTGCTTTACTGTGCACGATCTATTCAAAAAGGGACGTCCAGAATTGCTGGTCGAATGAACGAGGGGTTATAAGCACCACAATTACGTTTTACGTGAACTATTGTGTCTGCAATTACACTACTGAAATCAATATATAATGATGGCCGATATTTTCCAAACATTAAGAGGGTATGAATCTAGGAGTTTAACTGTTCGCCGCTGGACACATGGCAGCGTTCCCATTCCATTTTATCATACCACTAGCTATTAATCATTACCTGAATTCCATAGGTTAGCTGAGTCACAGAGCGGCATACATTCACATAGCGAGCACATGCTGGCTCGCGCAACACTCTTCAATCTCATTGGTTTGTTCAGATTCACCGCCCCCTTTAAAGATTGCATTTTCGGACCACGCATCCTATATGTGAGTTTATTATCGCCAAAATCTATCGCAGTATAAACGACAAAGGGTATGAGGAATCAAGCGCAAGTGTTATATACGCATCGTTCTCCCGCCAGGACCATGTTCCCCAGTTACCTAATGAGGACTGATCAAACTGCTGTAGTACGTGCAATGCTTTGGTAGACAAAGGAACATCAAGATTTTTGTTACACAACCATGAAATAAATTAACAAATTGTTACCACTGACTTATCGTTTCCGTGTTACGCACGAAAACAGCATGATCGCGACCATAGTTAAACCACTATATTACACCCAGCTATACTACATTTCAGCTCTCGCCCCTGATACACCGACGGCCTCATCACTGAACGATTGAGACTGGATTCATTTGTCTCAAGCTAACCCGTTCGCTTGTTCCGGTAATAATTCGTTTTTTTGTCTTCAAACATTTTGCCCACCCGAAAGTATATATACGGGCAGCAAATTACTTGCTCAAATCCTAATAAAACAAAACACCTCGCACTCTTTCTACAACTACCGAGGGAACAGTGTCGATGTCCCGGGAACTCTAAAGAGGTAAACTTAAGCCGACTGTGGTTCATTCGATATACGATCATCTGGCAGTTTTTAACCGCCCAAAAAATAAAATTTCTCTACCTTCCTCAACTAGTCCGTTAGCAGAACATCTTTTCTGGGCAACCGAATTTCTGAAAAGGCATTTTACGCTTTGGCATTGACCGAGGTAACACAAGGACAGTTAAACATTTGTTGAAAGTTCACTCAGGATTATAATACTGTCTACCTAATCTGAATGAAACCGCTTGTTGTCCGGAAAAATGGCTACGTTACTATTCTCATGTGACCACATGGCTACCTTTCAGAGATCTCAATGGCAAGGCTGAAAAATGAGAACGGGCAGCCTCACAAATACTCCATCGCGTGGAGAACTAAGGTGAAAGATTGTAATAAGTATGAACGCAGCTTTGGTTGTTCACAGATTGGAATTTGAAGATATGGACAAATGTTTGTGGCACGGCATTTAGTGCTAGAGAACTACACGTTTGCCTAGTCCGTTGCAGCCTTCGGAAGATGGAAAATAGAGATCGAATGAACCGTGTAGAAGAATCGGTAGGAATTGGTAAGTGCAAAATCCGCCTTGTCGGAAAATGGCTTGATGCTGGAGGATATTTCGTTCGTGAATGATATAATGTTTATAACACACAACGTTGTGTTATCAACATTATATCATCCACAATAAGACCCAATAAATAGTGCATCGATTTTTCGATACACATCTTACGTAACTTAAAGACCAACCATAAAACCGCAGACAAAATCGAGTTAGTTGAAAGTGAGCTGGGTAGAACTTCATAGCTAATACAGGATTTTGACCTCCACAGAGGCTTTTCATCACTAAGCGCCGAATAAAATATTTATTCGAACTAGACTGAACAGAAGTCCCGAGACCGTTACGACCAGAAAAAAGGCAAAAGTTATGAGTCATCAAAATGGATCCTGCAGTCCGAGATCACAGAAAGTTTCAGGGATGTGCAAGCCATAACATACATACCATGCGGAAAGCAGTCTCACATAAAGTACAGATTATGTATAAAGGGGTAATCATAAGTTAGTCGACTAGTGGAACTTCAAAACGAAGAGGATCGGAAGCGATGTAGCCAAACAGACTCCAGAAATTATTTGAAACAGGTTTCCTTGATACATGTTCATTGACTGAACAGCTTGTTTCAACCTCTGTCAGCCAAAAGGTTGATGAGGTAAATAATGCCCACTACCAGAGAACGATGGATCCCGTCTTAAAGAAAGATTCTAGCCAGCAGAATTACTGCAGACAGTAAGCGTGAGGCAGAAAAATTGAGCTGGTTTGAAAATGATGTCCTTGTTTATCAATGTCCCCTTGTCATAGAGTAGAGTTATTTTGTCAATAATCCTTCGATTTCTCTGTCGAAGCCGGAAGGACTAATTTCACTGTGAACATATTTGCTTAAATCAACATTTGGGTGGTTGACTGTGAAAGACATGTTTACGACGAACGTTATGTTGAAAAGTAGAAGAAATATCTGGGAAAACTTTTGGTATACTCGATAAATGGATGTCGTTTTGTCACAGTCCACTCCGAACCAGAGAGTTTAGGCTTACTTGAAGCCTCAACACAGCACATCCGCGGACAAACGTTACCAGAGAACAATAACCCCTTGACGGTTTATCATTCCTCTATATTAGAATGCAACGGAGAAAAGATGAAAATGTTAGTTAGTTTGCCCACGGAAATGCATAAACAGGTCAATATCTACCTTCCAACAACTTCGTGTAACCCACTACAAACGAGAAAGGGCAATCACACACTAAGATCTTATGAGGAAATATGTAAGTCTGAAAACTAGCAGTGGCCTTTTCAGTACTGAAACGAATACTCCCAGAGAAAGGCTATCCTAACTCTTTCGTCAAAGGTTACTGAACAGAAAGATGAAAGGCAGAACGACCGATAGAGATTTCTAATTGCAATCTAATCTGTAAATTCCATTCAGGGGTGATGACCTGAGTAGGTTTTTGAACGTCTTTTAGGCTCGTTTATAAAAAGCGCATATGACACGATGAAGCCCACCATTGCCTCCAGTTGGAGAAGAATGTTGTCCCCACTAGCCAAGCAACTGCTTCCACAACACTTCGAATCTGACCAACTTTAATAATCCGTCTGTGGATGCTCGGCCAGTACTTCAGCATGATCGATTTTTAGTTTGGACAAAATGTGGGGAAAAACATCGTGGCACGGGATTGGTAATTTGATAAAAAAACTAGAACTTGATGGTTAAGATCAAAGGTCATCTCAGGCGGGCACACAGACACAATCAAGCTGCCGTCACTTGTTAGACACGGAACATCGGATTGGGAAGGACAAGGTCTTTAAAAGCGTTTTCCTTACAAAAATACTCCTTAAGACTGTGGCTACGATTGCTGTCGAACCATTAAAACCAGAACTGTGTATAGAAAACGAAGCAGACTGGGATCGACTGGGCTTCAAAGGCAGATGTACTTTACCGATTTTCTTCATAGTTTATTGCAGTGGGTAACTGAAAAGATGCAAGAAAATTTCCCGAGAAATAATTTGTATAAAATCCTGCCGTTTCATGCATTTCTGGATACCAAGAAATGCAATCATAAGCACTGAACTTTTAGGGACAATAAGCCATGCACACCGATAGAAAGCTTGCTATCTATACAGCTTTCCAAGGGAACGACTGGCTTGCATTATTCACCTCACCCAAGCTATACAAAAGAAACTTCACACAGTTACTCAAGCAGCACGGAAGAAGGGTCAGAAATTACTTGGCTGTCTTTTATGGTAACGGACAAAACACCCTCATGGATCAAGTGGTGTGGTTTTATGCAAGGAATAACGAAGTTATCTGTGGAAATAATAATTTTCCCGTCGCTAGCTGCATGAGGATTGTCTAATGGAAAGCCGCCAACTTATTTGGGCACGAATCGGCGTGACGGTTATCACTTTCTAGTGGTCTGAAGTAACGTTCTTTCACTACCTCCAAGGTCTGTTTCTTTGATGCGGAGAATCGCAGTCCTCTGAGTGTTCTAAAATACTTCAGGAGGTATGCTTAGGTGAAAACCACGTGATGGTAGATAGCACTCGGGGGATATTCGTGTTGTTTTACTGAACTGTTGCAGATGTTTTAGCATCTTTCCGCAGAAAAACCAAAAAATCCTTGGTCTTATAGACAGTTCTTCCCGGCCATAGAAGGCGTGACTTCATTAGGGCTATAAATTAGAATTTAAATGCTTGTGTACCCGAACTACAGAATAAAATTTATCAATTCCAGTCTAGTTCAACGCACACTGTGCGGTAATGAGGCCAAAAGTCAGTCGGGCATATTGTTTTGTAGGCATCGGATCTCTATAGCTTCCAAAACTGGACATTTTGCATTTTTTTAAACGCTAATCTCTAAATACAGTATCAGTTCCAATAGGTCAAACTGCGACTTCATCAGTTCCGTAGCTTTGTAAAGACGTGAAACCAAGACTCTTAAAATTTTGCGCTTCAGTACATCGAACTGCATGTTACTTTATCGAAATTTGTTGACGCCGGCAACAAACAAAAGGGTTTCTTAGATGCCAGGCCCAACCAATCAACCAGAATTTGCTCCATAAGTGCAAGAGAATAGTAACTTTAGATTCCAGAAGGTAAAACCAGCGATGAAAAAATTCGGTGAAAAGGTAGGGATTTTAGCAAAGAAACAACAACAAAACTATACAGAAGGGGGACCGATCACCTAACAATCAAACCTTGCTCGGGGCGAAATGAGAACTGCCTTGATAACGTTTGCCCATGGTGGCCATGCACTATTGTTCTTAATCCTGCTGGATTTTATCATCGGTAGTAAAATGTTTGAAACCGGAGAATCTAGGATGGACTCCTGTACACGCTGTATTTCCTGTATAGAACCCTGGTTGAAATAAATGATAAGACTGAAGCATGTTCAGTTCAGCAGAATTTTCTCAGAGTCTCCGGCAGTATTTCATTCTTCCCAGGAACATAACATTGAACACCAAATGTTCACCAAATGAAACATTTGGCTATGGAGACGTGACATTGATTATGAACATTCATCTCTCTGGATATCATAGGCGCAAGTGTCTTCACGCATGTTCATTCTATACTTCGCACTTCTCTTGCAAAAGCCGTTGGGATTTTGGATTTCCTGACGATTTGCTTCATATTTGGCTCTGAAAATTCCCTTAAAATCATTTGAAATCTGGAAGTTTTGTATTTCTGTCATTCCGTTACAGTCAAATCTATTGGAATTGGAAAATCATCGGATTTCTTACTGCCTGAGTCTTCGGGGGCTTTTTCGGTCGACCCCTGGAACTTAGCATGTCTATGTGTGAGGCAGTGGTAGAAACGAGTGGTTATTTTTTTCAACTCTTGCCTTATACCGTTAAATCAACAGTAAAGAGCTAGAATGAATTGTCAAAATTGAGCATCACGTCGTCGGTAAGTATCGAGAATGTCCGCGTATAGACCACCAATACGCGTTAACCTCGCCCGTTTTTTCAAATGGACCTGAGATGTTTCCAAATATGAAAGATCATACTTCAAATAAGAAATTCATTATCATAATTTTGACAACCCAGGTGAGCACCACTGCTTGCAGTTTAATTTGGGAGAAGAAAAACATTACAACGGACTGCCATTCCAGAAATCTGCCGTGCGAGGAAATTGCACCAATATTTCTTATTTACAAGTAAGCATAAATATTAATTAACTTTCATAAAAACTATGAAAAAAAGTAGCCAAGCCAGCCGATCTGTAAGCATCGGGATTGTGTTTAAATTCTTCCCTGCCTTTGCTTGCCAACAATGGCGTTTTCCATTATTCTGGAACTCGTCTCCTTCTGTTAGTAGTTCAACAAAGAAAAACAATCGGGGGATGGATTATAGGTGGAATGACAGGTTTATTGTTTATTTAACTTCTTTCCGTATTGGCATTCCGTAACCAACACCTCTGGCATTTATCGAAGTGTTTTGACGTGAGTCGAAGAGTACAATGATATAGAGAATGAAACGTTCACTTCAGTTTTCTCACATAAGACTTGACTCTCACATAAATTTCTGTAGTTCCGGATTCCGATGGATTTCAGCTTGACTGTTGTGTCTTTCAGCTCCTGATTTGCATCTAAACATCTTCCCCATGGGATACTGGCATATTTGCCTCAGTCATTTGTAATGAAACATTTGGTTCCACACGGTTTAGCACCGCCTTTTGAATTCTGTGCGCATTAAGACACTTGACGGTTTGTCGTAGATAACATTTACAAAAAACACTCAAAAAGGTATTTTCGTTTCCTTTGGGTTCGGCGCCTTTTATTGGGTGCTCGTCCTTATGTATTATATGCCCTTGTGGTATCACATACATCATAGGTTGTCCCTACTTTTCAAACAGCGTATAGTAGTTAATCAACTTCTGGTCGCAATCTTGGGGTTTAGCACGTGTTACTGCTTTTTTGAGAAGCAAATAAATATATTTTAGTGTAAGCAATTTGGATTCTAGCACTTTCTGTTTTCATTTAGAAAGAAATCATAACCATCGAAGCCACTGATTTCAACATAGTCCTGGTAATATGTATAACGCCACACATGAAGTGTTCTTGGATGAACGATTCTCTACGTAAGACCCTTGGGGTTCGCTATCTTTCCGATCCTTAAGAATAACTTGATACTTCAAGAATAATGGTTTCAGCCAGCATCAATACTGATTTTCCGAACAGACCGTGGCAATTGACGAATGGTGAACTAACCTATGTAGAACTACGACCAAAAGGATTCCTTGTGTTACATTTCCATTCACCCAATTCATATCTGAAAATGTAATCTTCCCACAAAATCCCTGGGTTGTGTAGCAAACAACCGCCGTCCGTAGGGTTTCTTTTAACAGAATAACACACGTAACAGTAGAAATATCCTTTTTATGAGCGACGCTGGAATTCCCGTTCCGGCTAATCCATAAATGTCATTAAAACAGGGAACGTGTCCCAAGATTCCTTAAGAGTGCCTGATATTTAGGAGTGAGGCAAGAAACTAGTAATATATGTCTTGGGGCATGTTAGGCTTTGAGGACGCTTTCTAAGCACATCATAACAAAAAAAGTGTCATTAGGAAATCAGTCTTCGTACAGCTGTTGCGCGTGTTATGCTTTGAGGATATTTCAAATAAACTTACTCTACTGAGTCAAGAAATGTCCACGTGTTCAAAGTAGGATATTTTGGAAACTGAATCATGATTCGTTTCGACGCTTCAAGTGATTCATTTTTAAGAGCAATATTATCTTATGTGTCAATTCTTCCCACTTTCCATGTTACTCGGTTATTAAAAAATGCAGAACCTTCGGCACTAATGCCAATAATATATATATATATCTTCCTCCTGGTTACTCACGAACATTTAACGAGGTTGGTGTTGCCATAGTTGATAGATTGTTAATCGGACTCGTAAATGGCAAGTTATATAAGAATATCAATTTCGAGGAAAGCTAACGGGGGCATCTCTCAATCCATTGGAGAACGACTGAATAACTGGGACCGTGGGTAACAAATCACTTACCTTGTCTACTTTTGAAGGTATGGAGCATAATGGCGGTCACTGAGGATGACGTTTAAACAGACAATTCCGTAATACTAATCACGTCGACTGGGAGCAGTTTGGTTCAATGGTACTACACACGACTCCCAGGTAAAAGGTCCGGATTTAAACCCTGGTTACGATGGAGAATAAGCACCACTGGTAAGATCTAATGAGAGTAAAGCTCACGACTAGTACTTCCTGAGTGCAGTGTGTTGACTTGATGACTTGGAATTTTGTGTACAATGTTTAATCTGAAAGCTACTCAGTCAAATCTAATGATGTGAACATTTATTCATTTGAAATATGGCTCGGTCGACATTCTACCAAGTAACGATTGAAATGACTCTGTCTGATGAATGTGTCCACTTGAATTGTGCCAACCTGCACAATCGCATGGCGACCGTCTATCATACCGCTCCATTCTCTTATATCATATTGTGAAACTGCCTCTCAAATGCCTTTCATTGTTCCACTGTGCTTAAGAAACCCAAGTAGTACATGGTCGTGGGAGCTTCTGAACATGTTCCCGCCGACGACCAGTTTTTTTAAGATGTATGCTGGAATATGTTATTAACTGCTCACGAAATTCCTTAAAATACTGTAAAGACAAACTTACCATAGTAAGTGTGCCCATAACCTTCCTACTACCAAAGTATTAGTAAATAAAACTCCTAAAATGGCAAGTTTAGGCCATCTTTATTGAATGATCACTAAGGAATTTAACTCAATTTCTTCTTAAAATGAACTGAAATTTTAGAAAATAACCTAATTTTATTGAAAATCGATGATCAGCAGAACTCTAAGCGTAAATCCAATCTACTTGTTTGGGCTTCCTAAGTTTCCACAAAACCGACGAATCATAGCTTTTCTTTACATCAGAAGTCTGCATCAAAGCCATAATGCTTAAATGAAGGATAATAGTCAGTAAAGATTAGAGTGTATCGCATTTGGTTCTTCCTCCGTCGCTAGAAGCACAACTGGACGTGTATATCACCCTGGAAGAGCAGCTAAACATGTATTACAAACCTGATATGGATTTTGTTCGAGATGCCCGCATTCAGCTAAACTTTTCAACAAACCTTGTGTGAAATCAACATTTATTTCGAAATTCATCTAGGAAATAGGTTCAAAATAAACAAGACTTTTGTTCAAACGCAGAAAAAGCAAGTGGTTTACGACAACTAAATGTCCACAAAGAATTTTTTTCTAAAAGCATATCTGTTATTCTTCATTGCACCGTGAACTCGAAAAGATCAACCATCAAGCAACCCCAAGATACGAAAGATAGTCATCTATGAACGTGACGAGGCAAACATGAATTGGATCGAAAGCTAAGATGATCCCTAAGAAAAAGCACTATTTAGTTTCTTCTGAAATTTATCTGTCCGATTCCAGGACATGATAAATTAGAGATAGATCGCTTATTGGAACAAAAAGAGGCCGTCTGTTGCAAAGACCTGACAACAAATCACATTTTCTCTTTTTAATGAGCTGTTACACAGCTGATATCCACTTGAGTTTGTCCATATTACGTCAGGGGAGTCATTGAGATAACTGTTTGAAGATTAGAAGGAGATTTGGAAAATTATATCATCAGCACTTAGTTCGGGAACTTCCGTGAACAATCTCAAAACACCTATCCCTGGCTGCGTTTTCTCAGATGAAAACACTTCTCACCAGATACAGCTGTCGCTTGCCATTGTTCAATTATACCCAAGCACCAGATTCATTTTATTGGAATTTGAATAAAATCTCCTGGAGCGACAAGAGTTTTATCTGTAGTGACGTTTTTGAAGCAGGCAGGAGATCAACAGTCGTTCCTGATCCCATTCTCCTCACACCCGGCCGCTACCACACACATTACTGAAAACGAAATAAAAGACAAACGATCGTTTCACAACAGTCTGACAGACATTGGGAAATCAGAGAGATGGACGCAATAATTTCATATGATTGACCAGCATTATCCATGGCAACTGGAATACGGTGAGACAGGAATTGTAGAGTGACATTCTCGGTCATCTGGCGAACAGAAGTCACCAATCCATCAGAATCGGTCTTCTAAATTAGGCTTTGATCTGCACAAACAACTTTCCAGAAGGTATTGGCGCTCGCGCTTGCTTAGTCATCCTGTGCATGGAAAAATAGCTCTCCTAGGTCCCAACATATCTCTGGCCGAAAATGGACTACTATCACCTTCATGACTTAGTCCACAACCGTATGACGGCACGACTTAGAGGTGCCAATCTAAACCCCCCACCTTCACACGCGTTTGTTCAATCTGACTGGTCCTTGGCCGGACTTTACAAACCTATTTCCAAATTGGCATTGTTTGCCTTCGAACTCTTCTTCACAGGAAGTCATGGTAACTATGTTTTTAAAGGAAAATTTATTGGGTAGTGACACAATTAAAATAACGACGCTTACGTTCCGCAAAATGGTAGCGTTTATGAACAGTTTTAAGGACACATTGGGCGAAGTACTTCGGCAACATCAGTTAAGTGCGTTTCAGCACTTTCGATAAATGAGGAAATTTCTAATTTCCTCAAAATGAGGACCAGTAATTTAGCTACCTTCGTTGCTGCAGTCGCTCTACGAAAGCCAGTGCCATTTTCGCTAACTATGTCTTATTTATCCAATGGTTTATTGCAACAGATACCTGTGGGGACTTCGCTAATTTCCCTCTCCGGTAAGCACAAGCACAGGCTCACCAACTGCATGCCTGATATAAATTCGGTCATTTTTCGATTTTTTCTAAAGTATGCGGCCACCACTCGCCAAGTGTTGAACAGAGAACTTGGAAGAATGGATCAACAAAATGAGCTATTAAATTAGTCGGTTTATATTTAACATGATGGGTACTACTACTATCATGAACAAAGGACGAAAACTTTACGAACTGTCGAATATGCCACTTGTGCGGTGACTCTTTCCATCAGTAAACATCAGTCTCTTTGTGATAGCAATCTTCAAAAAAATCAGGTCACCTGTGCCAGTGCGCAAGCCTCAGATTATCCTCAGGTACTGAGACCCCAATTGGTCCAATATCAATGAGAAATAATCAGGAACGAGTTTGAAATTTTCTCAAACTGGGCCCGAGAACAACTTATTTTATAGCATAGGAAAGCAAAGACAAGGGCACTTATAGCGTTATTGATCGCTTAGCGTGGGACGAGTATGATTAACTGAACCATAACAAAGCCTGTCGACTGTCTGATTGTTCGGTACGGCGATATGAAAAACTAAGCATTGCGTTATCACTCACCGATGAATGTGAAACTTGACAGAGCGATGAATTCATGAACAGACGTCCAAATGCATTGCTGTGTGAAATATGCTGGCATGCCACTGATCAAAGGTTAAAAGGCAACCCTCAGTTGGTTGAAAAAATGACAACTATCATCCCGCTAATGAAGTGGTTTCCGCGAACCTTCCGACTCCCTTACACCTCTGCCTCCTGTTCCAGTGACCTGACGTATGCACGCAAATCGCGGTTAGTTTTGAACTACACGGTTGACTCCTGACTTCTACTTGCCCGTTTGCCTGGTCGGGACAGCTGTTTGGGTACTGTTGTTGAATTTCATTGCCTGTGAATTAGCAAGTTAAATGTACTCAAAAGCAGTTTCATCAGCAATCGACAGCGGATGCTCAGAATCTCCCATGAAACACAACGATCTTAATTAAATGGTATTTTGTATCCAGATATAGAATTTAACCTTAATTTAATAAATGAATTCTCCGCACCTTTGTTGAATACGTTGGGGAGTCCATCTTTTCCAATTGCTTTGGCACTCCTTTCACAAAACCTTCTGATTCAGATGAAACGACCATTTTGTGATACTCTTGTGCCAAACTGAATGTCTCTTCCGTTATTTCCAGAGTATCTGAATCCTTAACTTTGAGTCGTTTAGTTATGAACAAAGTGCGTCAAAAGCTGACCGCATTTTTTCTATGTGAAAACGTCAGCCGATGATTCACTATCCTGGGAGCCTGAATTCTGTGTTGTTTTGTAACTTAAACGTGCTCATTTAGTTTACTCGTTGGAACCTGGCTGGTATGAGGGCGATCATACGCAATTAGTTCTGCATCGTTGGCAGAATTTGAATACCGTGGACAATATAAACTACTCATTTAGTGTTTCATGCTGACTTTCTCACTTGCTGAGCTCCGGCTGACGGGGTTTTCTGTTTCATTTGAGATTCAAACAATGGAATTCACCTGGAGGAACATCTGCTTGATGTCCCGAGTCTTTCTGTCCTATTGGTTGAGACGACTTTGTTAATTTTAGCTTCCGAAATAGGTAGGAGTCACGTCCCGTGATTTCATACCGGAGGTTTTCTCTACTGGTAGTGGTCAGGTGACTTATACGTCTGACGCCAGAATCGCTAGAGGGCTGAATCCCAGACAGTCACAGTTGTTGATTCGCTCTAGTAGCTATGGAGCATGCCCTTCCAATTTAATCATCGTCAAACATGCCATAAAAAAACATGTTGGATTTGCTTCATGTTACCGAAATTTAAAAGTTACATTACGATTTCAAAGTGCGAACCATGGAGATAACTCACCGAAAGTACCGGAATTTGCTGTGCTACAGCAGCATTAGTTCACATACAATGGTCTTCTGTCGATATTTGCTAAGTCTCTTAGGGGCCACATTTTGGTTTAAAATTTACTTTGAAATTTTTTCAATGGATTTTGCTGAGTAGCTAATTAGTATTGGTCAATTCCTTTGCCTCACAAAAAAACTTATACGGTACTAAAATAAAAAGTGGTAATGTGTGGTAGGTCTTTCCAGTTTTCGATAAGCTTTGCTGACCTTCCTTGCATTTACCACTCCACCTGTTTGAAGCAGAGATTGTTCGCTTGGTGAAAAATCATGTCCCATGGTTCAAAACTCAAAAGAATCGTTATTACGCAAAGAATCTTCAAAACACTATTCAACTTTGAGATTTTCAGCTCAACGCCCCCAAAAATCACCTTAAGATACTTTAAGGGCCTTTGAATAAATATAATACGATTTTAGAAGCTCACGACCCCCTCTTGTGACTCTTTTGCTCATGTTTTGCTGGCCGAATCGTGTTGCATTTTCACGCAAATGGTACATTCCACGCAGTTTAAACGCAGGCTTTCAGAAAGTTTTCTAGTCAAATGGTCCAACTCATCATTCCCCAAGAAGACTCTAGAAGGCATTCGCTGTTTGTTTTACAGGGCAGCGCCTCAGATAGAACAAAGAGTCAACAGTAGGTCAGGAGTTAGATGTTATTTAAATTTCGACCTGCTAACAGCTTGCGAAACAATGACTGGTTGAAATCAAGTGAAATTAAGTGGTTCGTGCGCTGACATTCCGTTTGTGAGTGCTTGATAAGGATATGATGCATTTTTCGTCATCTGTAGTGACCAAATGAAATGTTTAGCCCATTCAATATCGATTACTGCTGAACAGTGGAAAGAAATCAGCAACTGCGCATTAAACATCATTGCTCTCACATGATTCTAATAAGGAAGACATTGCAAACGTTTTCGTCATATATATCATAGTGTCTCAGCTTATTCAGGCGTCCTCCGAAAATTATAAACAGTCAAATAAACAAGCATGTTACCCTTCGGATTTTGTTCAGCAAGAAACATAAAATTTACCTGAGTTTTATTTATACCTGTCTGAAGTGCTAGTCCCGGAACATAACTGAACGAAAATAAATGCCCACCTATTAGTACCCTGAAAACACCGAGCGAAAAAATCCGCCATAAAAACAACCAATACTGGGCGATTTGGGCAAGTAAACCGCATCTTATTATATATTTTTATCGGATTTCACCAAGAATAGTATTGATGTGGATTTAGCGTTTGGATTTTTAAAAGGTTCGCAACTTCGATAAGTTTGTGAAATTCTAAGGATTGAAACTGAGTAATCAGAGGTGCTTTCAAAATGATGGTTCCATGCGGCCTAACTTAAGGTAAATGTAATGGGTGCACACAAGATGTCGCAATTTAAATAATGGCATGGTAATTGTGGCGTGGCGACTACGAAGTAGACAAAGATAAACTTTGACTGTTCCAGTTCTAGTTTTGACTTGCTATCCATTCACTTCACTGAGATAACTTTTTGCATTAATTCGAATTCCAGCTGAGCATAAGAAAAAATTGCGAATATATTCATTTACTTCGTAAAATCTGCAGAAAAGAGAGGTTCGCTATCACGTTTGGAAAAAGGTCTAGCTGGCAAGACCTGAAGGCGATGGTCTGAAGGGGACAGAAAATTAACGACAAAGAACAACAAAATACCGTAAGATGAATCTACTGTTCGGACCAAAGGGTCAAATAGACCAACAAATGGATTTGAAACAGCTATTCTGGATTCACAATATGAACGCTCCGTTGTAATGTCTTTTAAAATCGGCATTGTCTTCATAGTTTACTTGTTTTTTATATCACGGGGAACGCTTAGTAATAGAAGTATTAGCCTTAAGGGAGCTGCTAATTAATAAAAATGCAGTAAATTTGGTATGCACTTTATTAAAGGCGTTTTGTGGGGCCACTACTCGATGGCTTCGGACAGGTTGGCAGACTGACGACTTGACACTGTAATTAGGAAAAGTGACACTGTATGCTTGATTTCTGCTGATTATTATGATTGGCTCCAGGAGTAGGAAACGACATGAACCGGCGCATACTGGCGGAAAGCGTTTGCTGTAAGCCGAAATTTTAAGCGTTTGCATGTGTCGGACACGGAAAATTGCAGTTATTCCAGACTGTCTGCTGCAGTGTTAGTTATTCAGATAGTACCAAAACCATGGCGCTGGTTATACGGGTAGAAACAGGGCATTTTGCATCCCTGCTGGTGACACTAAAGAATATACCAAGGGAAGAAGCACCAAGCTACGAACTAATTTCAACTGCTTCCACATTATGCCATATAACTACAGTGTACCTTTATTTATTGCCACATACTACTTTGCCTAATTGAAAAGCAAAACACTGAGCACGTCGCCCAAGCACTGTATTTCAATATGTTTCACGTTCATCAAGAATATGCACTTTACTGGACCTGACTTGGTAGTGTTTTCATTATGTCAATAAAGAAGCCCATCATTTCTTTTTCTAGGAGTAGAAACATTGATCGTTTCACCAATCACTACCAGGAAGTAACACTTGTTTTTCCCAACAAGAGATCACTCGGATGAAAGTAACTCATCCTGATGTGGAGGAAAAGGCACCCCGTCTGGATAATTAGGAAATAATTGAGCTCGTTTGGCTGTTCGTACACTCAAGGAGCAATATGGTTGCAGTTTTTACTCATTTTGTCAAACGTGGTTCGGATATGGAACAAAAATGGTCTCCATTGAAAAACTATCTACTGCCTGTTGTTTGGTAATCCCTTTGTTAGGAATGGATGGTGTCCTCCCGCGTAAGCCCGATCGCAATTATTTCTTTTTGACCCTTGTTCGAGCACTCTCGCAAACAAGCATTCATCTGACATTGATCTGAATTTGTAATGGCCACCCTTCCCCGCCACGGTTACCGATAGCGAGTTTCTCAGTTTGGACATTTTCCCAAATAACTGATTGATTGGCGTTAATTCAGTCAATCCTATCCTCTTAATGATAAACACAGCTCTTTCTTGGCTATAGTTATGCGGAAGCAGTAATTCAATCTGTCACTAGGATTGCAGTTCTCGTCGATATTACGTGAGGTTTCCACGAGAATAGCCACAAGCCTCAGAAACTACTCTGACGAATTGTCTCAGACTCTCGTAGCTTGACCTTCATAGACTCAAAAAGAAAACAGTTATCACCTCATGGATCTTCTCCGGTCTTCTGAATTTCCCAGCTGCTTATGGGGAGGTAGCAACCCTTCCGTTTTGGGGTCTTGTGGGTGTTGTGCAATCACTTTGTGCAACAATTGGATGAAGGAATGACGCGCAACACTTAGAATGCTTTAAGCGGAAACACAGATCCCTATCTGCACGGTCACGGATCTTGAACAAAGGGGCAACCCTTATTTCCACAAAGCACTCACCGTCAGTTAATCAAAGCATAGAATTCCAAACTGGGTAATTGCGTGTATCATGCATTCTATGGGAGTCCGTTTTCATACCTATGAAATTCTGGTGAGTCTCCGAAAACTGCCACGCCTCCAACCAATTGCGGAATCCGTTCGGATCATCTTTTAGTTGTGGAAGATGATCATGCCTGTGATTACCTAACATAAATGAAAGTTATCCGTGTATATTAAGTATGGATTCCTCAACTTCTTCGATAAACCATTTACAAACACCAATAACAACAGTTACCTCAGAATAGAGCATTACAGCAGATTACTACCGAACTCATACCAGGGGGAGTAAAACAAATGAATTTCCTTGCGCAAAACTTTATCAACTGACAGATTCGAGGAAACCCTGCACTTCAGCTTCAATACTAACCGGTGTCGCAGACCTCCGTCAAAGGTCTACAAAAAGCATCGTAGTTGACGTTCTCCAGTTACGCTTATGTCTTTGCTTGATGCCACTGTTCAAGCATGAAAAATACTATTATACGTAAAGCAGCGTCGCTTTTGAAAGCCGCGTTGTTGGTAGGATGAAAAATCCATTGTTTTGCAGATGCTGTGGAGAGTGAGTTGACAAACATCCTAATTCTGACGCAGCGGATATGCACTGCTCATGATTCCTAAAGAGGATGAAACATCTGTTTAGTGTTTCCATGGTTTTTAATGTTCATTTGAGCGGTGATATCACAAGGTAAATTATTTCATGAAAACATGATGCAATGAACTTTCCCATCACAGAGGAGGTGCTCGCCCGGCTGCAGTTGATCGCCTCCGACATTTTGTTATCCAAAAAATAATCATGCCATCGTGGGCCCCTTAATTTATCAAAAAAACCTGTCCTTCTCAACAGGTGTAATAAAACTTCTTTCCAACCCTTGTGCAATTTGTTAGGCCAGTTCTTGCAGTATGAATTTTATCAGGTCCCAATAATTGGTATGGCAGCAATGGATGGACTGAATGTGCAAACCTTTCTTCGTAAAAAATAGCTTTTTACGGTTCTTGATAAACCCGTCGGCGGCAGAAGTAGTCAGACAAAACCTCTGGGTCTTGAACAAAGGAGTAGTTTTGTGCAAAATCTCCAGTGTTTTTGAAATTAGGGTTAGAACGGGAACAGTACTGCCAAAGCTTTGAGATTCATGGACTTGCCCTGGTTAGCTGGATGTTAGCAGTAAATAACAACTACAGAACTAAGTCATTTTATGCGCTCTTTTTTAGATAGGTTCGAGGGTTATGCAAAGAAACCCAGCTACTGTTCATTTTTTGTACTATTCTTTGGCCCCTTTTTGAAACCTCCACGTTTGTGTTCTGCTGTATACGTTTGTTTCTAATTTCCTGTGGATAAAACACGGTGTACGGTGAAGTACAAATGAGTCCATTGGGCGATAACTTTTCTCAGGAATGAACAACGTCGTTGCTGCTATCAGTGGCTCACCGTATGTTAGCAGCTTCCGCCGGCCTCTCGTTGGAAAGGATACGGCCGATTTTTGCGCAGTTCGTGGCTTCGCTCAAACTGAAGTAGCGTACCTTAAGTTGCTTTACAGAATGGCATGATGGCTGATTCCCAGTGGTGTTAGAATATCTATGTTGTGCAAATCACGGGCTCTAGAATGGAGCACCGCATACAGGACGGATTCTTGTGCTGCCTGCCCTTGGGTAGGGTTTGTGCACGTATTGATTAGTCCCAAGTATACAAGAGGCCCCAACAGCCCTTGGGAAAACGCGCCTACATCTGCTAAAAAGGCCGAGACTTCTAGTCGACGTACAGTACGTCCAAGCCTCCATTGGCCGTTCAAGGAACCTGGGAATCAATGACAGCTGACTTATCGGCTTCAAGCGAGTTAAAAATGCGCTGACCTCTAAACAAACATTGTTTGGAAGCTTTATTTTTAGTCACAGCGCTTGACCAAAGCCACGCTGATCAGCCATACGGGCACCATGTGTACTGGAATCCCATTAACTGGTCATTATGCAACATCAATTTTCAAGTGGTTCGTTTTGGCTCTTAATCTTGTGACATTTGGTTTTGAAGTGATCGTTTCACAAAACATGAAATGCGTACGTACCTGCTCATTCCGTTACATTCAACAGCCTCTAATTCCCCCCCCCGCTTGGCACGTCTGCTTTTTCTTGTTCTGTCCTACATTGTTCTGTCCGTAATATTTCTGTGACATTATGCATACAGACTGTTCTACCTTACAAGCTGCAGGAAATTTGCCAGATTTTCCGCATTAGAATCTGAAAGAAGACACCCAGAGGGCAAAGAACACTTTTCACAGCAGCATGAAGTACTCACTTGATAAAATGCGACGTTATAACTGCAACACCATTAAAGAAAACACTGAATTATAGATTTTCTTGAAATCTGTCGCTCAGAAGTGCTCTATGCTAGTTTTGTGAACACGCATATTTCAAACCATAGAAGGGTAGTTAGTCACTAACGACCACTAAATTACCTCCAATTTCCCCAATATTTAGGGCAATAAGTATGGAGCAACGGAATTTAATTATTTTTTTGAAGTTTCTCAGCTGGATAAAAGTTCCAGATCCACACAACCTACCGGCTCTCAGAGAAGTTTTCGGATCCTCAATCACTCCTAAATCATGACTAGCATATGTTCATCATAGATATTTCTTCACTTCACCAAAGGCAACTGGCGTGTTAGTTTCAGATAACGATGAAGAGTTTAAGGAGGCAGAACGGAAACTACTTCAACCCCGCTGACAAATCCTCAAATGCATGTTGTCCGGAAGACAACAATGAGTGTTAATGCACTGAAGTTCCGCCCGTAAGACGTTTGCATACCCGAAAAATTGGGTGCATTCAGAGGTTTGGCTTTATCTGGTGCCTACTGTCTCCCTCATTGGAGCCAAATAGATGAAAACTGTTGTTGGTTGGAGACGCTGAGAGGCATGGATGAGAACCAATTTCAGTGTCGCGAATAGTGCGCTGCCTATTTGCAGAACTCATCCCATAGATGATCCGAAAACAACCACAAACTCGCAAATTGTTTAGGGTGGAAACAAAATGAGAGAGATAGTTCTTCATGGTCTAGTACGCCCGGCTTGACCCTCTTTTGTAGTTTCATTTACAAATTGTTGCATCAACACCATGTGGTTTTCAAGTTAGTGTACTATATATATATATATATGTGTGGGGAGAGCTAATGTGTTGCCAAATATATACGCGGCTCTTGGAAGAACAACGGAACAACTGACTAGTGGTTCTCGTCCGGAGTTGTGACCAACTCTAAACACATTCGAGTGTTTCCGGACAACGCCATTATTGCAAAAGGACGTTGACGACTAGTTTAGTAGGTTCAAGAGGCGGGCGGAAAGTGTATAGTGATATGGATCTTAAAACGTCATTTCCTAAGAACAGTCACGCACACTTTACCAGTGGTTGCGTTGGAATACTTACAAACGGTGGATCGCCCCCACGTCTACGTGACATTTGTAAGTCTGGATTTAGTTGACGCGTTCTAATGAAAATATTTCAACTACAGAAGCAGATTATTCCTGCAATACAGACGACAATTCACAGCGCGTTCGTTTGCGCCACAGTGTTGCAGATGGCAGGCTGCACATGATCAAAAGCACTAACTATTCTAACGCACACGGAATGCACTCCCTCAAAAGGCAAAATTACATCGTCTAATGCAAGTTATACGACAAACACTAATGCGCAATTGAAATATGGAAGTCGTATGCATTTCAATTTATGGCGTTAACACTTCAACAAGGCGGTTCTTTGGTGAATACACAAAGAACTATAGGAGGACATCGAGCAAAACCCTGCGTATAACTGTTCGGTAGAATGTTCCTAATTGCCCCACCCTTCTGTTTGGAAGAAACCAGCGGCAGAAAGCTGCCCCCCTTAAACTTTAGACCTCCTTGTTTATTTACCTTGGGTAACCAGAAAGACGGATATTTTGGTGCTCTTTGAAACAAATGAAACATCTATCTCCATTTCGGTCCTAAAGTTGTTGGAAAGGAGGAGCGATTTGAAAGACAACAAATCTGATTACGTTGGGTAACGAAAACAATAACTGGGCCGCGTTTCAGTTTTATCTGATTAAAAAGGGTACGAGGATATCAAGGCTTTAGATACATGGTTGGTTAAAACGTGAGGCGATGCGTGGGATGGCGACATCCGCGGTGAATCCGATTGGCCAAAAAGATATAAAATGAACATAACGCAATAACGCAGCACTACGCAGTCCCTCCCTACTAATTGTTTACAAAAGATGAACCAGAAGAGCGTTCAACAAGAGGATACAGAACGTCGTTTAGTAAACAGATTAATGCCGAAAGCTGGCTGATATTAATCATATGGCGGAAGGCAGTAAAACAGAAACTCACCTCTAAACTCAGCGCACAGAGGTGTTAAATCATACACTTTTCCTAAGTAAGAGAACCAACAATCTTCTGGCACGGAGTGAAGGAGAACCTCCTTTGGAGTAAAATATTTTCGTTCATTCATTATTTAAAATCGCGGTGATACCATCCCCATGCCTACGAACAATAGTTGTGTTTACTTTAGTTCACTTTTCAAAGGACAGTTTTACCTCAGCTGTCAGTCGAACGTCCAGAATTCCGCCGATGTTAAGCGCAAGATCTGGCACCCACCACTGACAGTTTTGTTTTCCAATTCCAAATTAGTTTCTGCTAAAACGAGAAAAGAATAGAGACCAATTCTTACTCTTGAGACAAAAGAAAATGCGCTGTTTGCCTTCCGTTATCCCATAGCATCATACTAACAAATGTTTTCATCACCCCAGCAGTTTTAAAGCAGGATTATAATTGTAACCCCTTCAACCTAGCTCTCTACTTCCAGGAGAAACTTGTGCCTCAGTTTATCTAGTGATGTTTTAAAAGCCATCACGTCTTCAGCGCCTACTGCTTCTTATGGCGAGTGGTGCCAACCCTCGACCACTCTATTACAGAAGTTTGCACGCAATTCTAACCTAGAGCGGAACTCCCACTGCTTTGCATCATTGCTTTCCATCAACAGTAGCTTGCCAGAATATGCCGTCAGAACCTACGCCGGTGAGCCCCCCAGTTTCTTGAACTTTCGACCAGATCGCCTCTACATTTACGTTCTTCCACCAGGTATAAGTTTGCATCATTCAGCCTGTGAACAACGTGGTTCTCTGCCCCTCAGCTAGTTCAGGGACTAATCGTTGAACACTCTCAAGGCAAGCCACGTCCTCTTACGGAGATTTTGCCAATGCTTATGTGTAGTACTCCAAGCGTGGCCTGACTATCGCCTTATGCAGAGAGATGCATGTCTCAGGTTCCCCTCAGGATACCGCGAACCATAGCTTAAGGAGCTCACCTTGATTTTCTGGCGGAATTCTCTATTATTTAAACAACTTTTACTTCGTCGTCATAAATATTCCTAGGTCTTCAGTTCGTTGAACCCACCAATCGAAAACTGTCCATTTTCTCTCGCTACAGTCAGTCTCTTTGAGGCACCGATTGATAAATGATTTCCGCCTTCTTTATTGGCTTAGCTTACCCTCGAATCCAGTGAACCACTTTTTAAATTCTCTTGCCCGCCCCACAGGGTTACTCGCTCCCACGGATTTCACGTGACCAGCAAAAATGAAACATGGCAGCTCCAAATCCGCAGCAAGATCGTTTCTGCAGAGGCGGAAGGGTACCGTTTGAAGAATTAACCATTGAGGTCATTCGCTTGATGCTCTGAGTCACTCCGACCTTTCGTTTCTCACCATGATGTAGAAGGATTTATTCGTCAGAAAGTCCGAAACCCAGCCAGCCAGCCGTAGATTAGTGAAGAAGAGCCTCCCGAAGTATAAAGCAGTAAAGTGCCTGGTACAGTGGATTGCCCAGTGGCTCCGGAACAAAGTTATGCAGGGAACTGTAAGAGTGGGGTTTGAGTGTGTACGTTATATCCAATAGTGTGGCACAAGGGTATGACGTATGGATGAAAAGAAGCCTCCTAAAAACTCCTTCATGCATCAGAATTCATAAGAACGCTACCATACTGGAGACTTTCACGCTTTCTCCTATGCATCTTCCGTCTGTTCCAAAGTTTGTTTGATTGCACTCACCGAGCGATTCTGATAACCCCTGCCTTGGGACCCGCGTGAACCATGTGCGTATTCCTGCACTGTGACATCGGCTCGTTTATAGTCCTTGTGGCAACATACTCGCTTTGGTTGTCCTTGTATGTCGATTAACTTTAAAGCCCAGTTCCCCGGAATTTACAAACCAATTTTGCTTTGGTTATGGGATTCAATTTTGTCTACGCATTGCTCAAACGCTACTTGCAATTAGCAACAGAGCCTTCTTTTTTCTAGTCCACACCTTGGAAATGACCAACGAAAGTGGATATCTGCCCCTATTTGTTTGCGGATGAACTGAAGCTGACAGGCGATGCCAGGACGGGTGGGTTGCAGAAGATTCTAGGCAGGACGCATGGATGCTATATAAATGTGTTTTTCCTAAACACCGGCGAGTGCAGGCTGTTGATGGATAATGACGCTAGTGGAAAACCCAGATTCCCGGATACCGGTGATGATACAGTAGCCACAGAAGGGACTGGAATGGTCAGGGACCGCGGAGTTCCGTGGCAGCAGGCCTCAAGCCCACTATACACTGCTTGGAGCGACCAAAGGGCCAACAGGGCCCTATTGTGGCTTCGGAGAACAGCAGCGTCGAGGATGCTTGGGTTGACGTTGTCTCCCCTAAATAGTCCACTTAGGTTCGTATTTATGCTTTGCCCTCTGCGTATGGAGTCCGTCCTTAAAGAGGCGCAAGGCAGAACTGGAGGATGTGCAAGTGCAATTCACGGGATTTTGTCAGCAATTTGGCACCAGACCGGTGGATAATGGATGGCGGCTCCAATGTTGTTTCCGTTGGAGCGCAGTCGGCTCCGAATGGCCACGATCAAAATCTGTTGAATACTGGAGGTGCTTGCAGATTTGAAGTGAATCATGCCCTTCAGAAGATTGTCGGCGAATGATTTTGGGATTTCGAGTTCAGACCCAAAAAGCGAGATGTAATTAAGCAATGAAAGCCAACTTCTTCGGGATGTCCGCGGTCAGTCAGTGAAATTACCTCTCTGTGTCGATGGTGAAAGCTTGAAAGGTGGAAGGATTTAAGAAGCCCACCGGTTGCTCTCTCTGTGTCGTTTTTGGCTATTTAGGATATTATTGTAGCATTTTTAGCATAATTAGAATCGTTTTACTAGTTGAATATAGTCCCTAAATTTTTTCATCATTACCCTCTGACCTCATACCTCGCTGATCTCTGTCGATATTTACTTCAAGCTTGGACCGTCACACTTTCGGCTCCGGCCGGGACCTACGTTAAAAGCTTTGTATTGGGAATCACATATTCTACCCTGCCATTGATTTGCTTTTAAGACAAATCTGCCACTTAGCCTGTATATTTGTCTTTTCGCCTGCACGCTCCCGTACTTCTTGACACCATCCCGTTGCCGATTACCGAAAGTTTATAGCATCCCATATCGAATATCTGACGAGCAACATGACCCAGCAAACCGTTCATGTCCGCTCTGGCGAATTCTCGTCATTCATTCATATACTAGTTACAATTTCTGCATATACATACGCATATTCTGCACAATTCTGCCCTCATTGAAAACGTTTGCCCAGCCCAAACGACAAGGATTGATCAACGAATCACAGTGCTGATTCTTCTCTACGCTCCTATACGAACATCTTCCATGAACATTCCTCACGCTACAAATTCCGTTTTGGGGACAAACCAATTCGAAGTGCACACGTATAACGACGTGTCAACAGCAGTACTGGTTACGCACATGTGAAGGCCGATAATAACCGCAAAACCGCTCATGTCCGCTCGTACAAAGTTTCGTCACTCATCCAGATACCAATTACCATTTCCACATATACATATGAATATTTCGTACAATTCTGCCCTCATTCACAGAGTTCACTCCGCCCAAATTACAAACAATCAACAGCGAATAGCAGTAGTGCTCTTTTTAGGGACCAATCCACCAACAACTTCCATGCACATTCCTCACGCTGCAAATTCTCGGACAGCAGACGTATAAGGATGTTTAGATAACAGCATTTCAACCTCCTTGACTTTCTACAATCCGTACGATGACTTTACTGGCCGAACGAATGCAACGTCAGCACCGCACCGTAGTACTCAGAAAACCCTTAAAACCCCTGATTCCCACCAAAACGTGCTCACTCCCGCTTATTGAAACATTTAATAATTCTGATTTCAAAGCTATGGATGCTTCAAAAAGACTAAGGGACCTAGAAATGAAGGTCTAACAGAGCGAGGACTTGTCATTGAAATTGTCCTCATTAGCCATCCTAATTGACCCTTTCGATGACTAATGCCATATATCTAGCCGCTGCAAGAGGGTTCTATGATTTCGTGACTAAAGAGGCTCACAACCATATTGCGAATTTGAAGAACGCTGTTGTCTTTAATGTATCCGACCGCCTCCCACTGTCACGGGTCTGATCTACCATTCTCAAGGATTGTAGTATGACCCACCCCTCCTGTCTGCGCCCTAGGCTGCGGAACAAATCCCCCAACAATAACCGTCCAATTTTATTTCAATTTCTTGATGAAATTTCTGCTAAGGAGTTTATAGCGAACAAGGCAAACAATGCCAACTAAACGCCTTATAAAAATATCAAGATCGTTGCGGATAAAACTTCCTTCCAGAGAAATATATTAAGGTCACACAAGTTTGCCGCAACTTCTGAAGTTGGCAAGACGTCGGTTGTATATGGCGCTCCCCTCTGACTAGAACGCTGCCAATACAGGTTCCTTCTGGTGGGCCAAGTCCTGAGACTACCGCCATTGTTTCAAATAAGCTGCCTTCGCCCGGTGGCAATCTCTTTTTCCCTACATCTTCGGATATCCGATGCCCGGTGACCTCTACCGGGACCAACATACAGTCGGTGATTACTTAAAAACCCTCAAAACTACGCCTTCAAGCAATTTGTTAGTCGGCCTCCCCGTACTTACGCCGCTCAATTTCCTGTCCAAGCTCTTCACCCCCGCAAATCCGTTGCTAGTCTCTGAGAGTAAATCTACTAATAGTAGCGGCACCCCACCTTTGCTATGCCCATTAAAAGGTGTTAATCCCTGGACATCATCTCCGTTGGTCGCAATCATTACCGGTAGGTCTAAATGAAACTCGGTCCCCTTCACCCGTCCAAACACTCCGCAGACGTGCTGAGATGAATCTACCAAATCTGGTATCACAAGCTGGGAGCGCTGACGTTATAATCACGCATATGAATGCCGATGTCTTTTCAGGCTAATACCAGCCGCTTAGCACAAATCCCACCCCAAACACGCTCTCAAGCACTTCCCCGTCCTTCGCTCAAACAACAGCATGGCACGCAGCTTACTCAGTGGAATCCGTCAGGAAGCGCAAACCACTAACCTATTCAACTCTCCACAAAACCCCGTACTTCATTAGTCATCCTGCTGATCCAGTGGGTCAAACTGTTTGTGCACCTCGACTGTCTGGCACTCTGGGCGCGCTCAACTCGAGCAAGGCATCGTGGCATGGGCTCTGCCAAATTGGAAAGTCAAGAATGCCGACTAACCGCCGCCTACAATCAACTTTTGTTTTTCCCAGCCCTGTGCTATTACCAGTGGGGCCATTCAGGGAAGCGTCCTTGGTCCTTTCCTTTTCCTGCTATACATTAAAGATATGTTTAAGTTATTCCTCATGGCACACCATTCCTGTTTGCCAATGACATCAAAATAGTTTACTCTTTTAGGCTGTTTCATTTAGCTCCACTCTTTTACTTATCAATGAAGACCTAGAGTCTCTTGTTCACTGGTGTTCCAAGTGGCTTGGGAAATTCTCTGCCGACAAAAGTTCTCTAATAACATGTAATTGACATGTTCCCTCGGGCTCTATCTCCAAAAACGGCATACCACACAGTTAATAACTTAGGGTTACAATACTCCTGCTCGTTTAACTTCCACGAGCAAGCCCACCATTCGACCGCTGTAGCTAAGGGAAACGCCACAATGATCTTGAGGGCATTCCGCACTCAAGACTGCAGAATTATCACCTTCAGGTCCCATGCCAGGCCCCACCTCGAGTACTGCCCGGTTATCTTCACGCATATGCGTAAATTCGATTGAATTACGATCGAGAATGTGCAGCGTGCATTCACTATGAATCTCCTAGGTCCTACATCCAGCCCAAACTACAGCGCTAGAGATAAGCTGCTTGGAATTGAACCAGCAAGGCTTATTCGAGTCCAATTTTAAAACTGCGCTTGTCTGCAAACTTTGCTGTAATAATGTCCACTCTAC
This sequence comes from Fasciolopsis buskii, assembly GCA_008360955.1. Classification (NCBI taxonomy): domain Eukaryota; kingdom Metazoa; phylum Platyhelminthes; class Trematoda; order Plagiorchiida; family Fasciolidae; genus Fasciolopsis; species Fasciolopsis buskii. Next base: position 88,117 of record LUCM01006936.1, read on the forward strand.
TACAGTCGTCACGCACGCCGTTGTTACTCCCTTGTATCTACTTCGTAGTAGATACTACTCTTTAAGAAACCCCTGACTCGAATATCGATTAGGGAAAAATTCGCCACGGTTGCTTACTCCAAAGTGTAGGACAAACTAACTAGCCACCTGGGATCGTGCCACAATTTAGCCCAGTTCAAGGCCCAGCTGTCAAAGTTACTGCATGTCGCGTTCTTAAATAACCTGACGCGAGCCAAAGTTGGATTAAACGAGGCTTACGAACATGGATCAGAATTCGAGTGCAAGACCGAGTCTTGATGTCACCCGAGATACGGCTTCAAAGATTACTTCCCCACGTTCTTAACCGTCCAAGCTAAGCCACTTTTAACTCTCGTTTACTGATGTATCTTCCTTAATAAAAATAACAATAATGAATATTGCTCGATTTAAGAGAGGTATGCGCAAGGCAAAATTAAGTATTTAGGGAGAAGATGCATAGGAAATTCGAGTAATATAAGTCGAAGGGAAAGAGGGCGACAGCAACCATGAGTAAGTTCAAAAAGTTTTAGTTTGTGTATATTTATCTACATACGGGAGTCATGCGCAAGGCAAAATCAAAATTGCGCAGAGAAGGCACAGTGCAAACGCGAAAAACGGAGACGAAACATACAATACAATATGTTTTCGCATAACAACAAGATACTAAAATAAACAAGGGCACAATTGTAGATCTTCATCTCCAAATACAAGAGTCGGTTTATTCGAGTTTATAAAATCAACAATACTACGATCAGTAAATGACTTCGCAGAGCAATATATGTATTCTGTGAAGATCATGAATTAACCTACAGTCTATTGCACTACGCGTACAAAAACGTACAATGCATATGTTTGAAAATTGCAGCGAAGATGATAGCCACATTACTAAATCGCTGGTGCAACATAAATTTATAAGGCCTGGAACGAGCAAATGGACTGTCGCTGACCATAAGTATAGGTCCCCGGAGATATCAGTCAGAAACTATAACACTAGAAGAAGTAGTACATCATCTCCAATCCATGCGTGGAGATGCAGGAAGCTCTGCACTTTATGGCATTGCTCCATAGATAACCCCAACGGAACTCGCAGAGCATTAAGCATGAAAACTAGACTGAGCATTTTCAAAAAAGCGTCAATACAACAATACTCGGAAAACTTTGAACGTTTCTTCTTTTCTCTCTCTCTTCTAATAACCAGGGGGGGGTTCATAAGGCTTGAACAAGGAAGCTGCCGACCTACATGGAGTGAGATCTTCTC